>JAVJIF010012565.1:0-114637 GCA_038442645.1 Agave tequilana | reverse complement strand
TTTTTGATAATTTTGGGATTAAAATCGACTAAGCAGAAACTGCCCTTGATAACTGCTTCGTCGACTATTAGTCGACTAATCCCATCGTATAGTCGACTAATTCCCTTTTCCAGAAAGTTTTAAAGTCTCTGTTTGCCGCAGGAGTCGACTTGATTTTTAGTTGATTTTATGACTAGTCGACTAATTATGGTATAGTCGACTAATCATATTTCCAAGTCGACTAATTCGGTGACCCGAAAGTTGAGAACTTTCTGTTGGATTCAGGAGTCGACTAATTAAATGTGAAGTCGACTAATAAAGTTTATAGTCGACTAATAATATGGGTATAGTCGACTAATTTTCTTTTGCACTAGTCGACTAGACCTAATGTGTAGTCGACTTGACTTGACCCAAGTCGACTAATCTTTCCTGTAGTCGACTAATACTTGTTAATATTCAATCATTAATGTATATTACACATTTAAGTTGTTGTGTTAATAATGATTGATGCTTGGTCAAGTAATGTATTGAGGTATTATGGCTTTACTCAAATAAAAGATTAGAGAATATTATTGGTTAGTTTAGTATTCATAAGGCTTATTGATTTAGTAGTTGCCAAAGTGACCTATGTTAGTAAACCTTATGAATATACAACTGCATAAAAGACCGTGTCAATGAGGAAGACATAAAAGACAATAATATTTCGATGGCGGTTCTAGTTAGGAGATTGGGACTGGCCCAAAGGAAAGTCTCTTTCAAATAATTATGAACCGGGCAGGATAGTGTAATTTATGTACTTAGTGGTGTGGAATGGATACCCAAAGGTAACATGACTTACTAACTAAGTGACATAAATTATATTAGACCTACATAGGTGATAAAAGTACTCACCTAAAAGAAGTGAACACTAGATATGCTTAGGTTTCGCCCAAAGGAGAAATCAAAGTGATATCAATAGTTCATCTTAATAATTTAAAGCTGATGTATTGATTAGTGGCCCTAATGTGAGCAATGTCCTATTATGTTTCAGTGAACGTCCCTACTTCCCTTCACACTCATGCCACTAGCATCCAGCTTGGATGGTACCAACTTTTCAGAGTGGTTTGAACATGTACAGTTTACACTGGGTGTTTTGGACCTAGACATGGCTCTAACAGTTGACAAACCTGATGAAGTGACTGCTGAGAGTACAGCAGAACAGGTCAGTCATGCCAAAGCTTGGGAAAGGTCTAATAGGCTCAGTCTCATGTTCATAAAGATGACCATAGCTAATAACATCAAGACTTCACTCCCTCCTACAACTAATGCATCTGAACTATTAAGTGCGGTTAAAGACCGTTTTAAGTCTGCAGATAAGTCATTAGATGGCACCCTCATGGCTGAACTTACCACCATGAAATATGATGGTAATAGAGGAGTTCAACAACACATTCTAAATATGACTGATAAGGCTGCTAAGTTAGGATCACTGGGAATGAAAGTGGATGAGTCCTTCTTGGTACAGTTCATCCTCAACTCGCTTCCTTCTTAGTTTGGGCCATTCAAGATCCACTACAATACTCATAAGGATAAGTGGAACTTGAATGAGCTAAGGTATGTGTGTTCAAGAGGAAGGTGAGAAGTGAGACTGAGGCAAGAAGGACAGCACTCAGTGTTGGCAGTAACTTCAGGAGGTATCCATAAGAAAAGTAAATTGGAAGAGGTAAGAGATTTCCATCAAAGAAAGGAAATGACCATGGGGAAAGTAGCCAAGGTCATAAAAAAGCTTTCACTGTCAAATGCTACTTCTGTGACAGAAAAGGACATGTGAAGAAGGACTGCAACAAGAGGAAAGCTTGGTTCGAAAAGAAAGGTACAAATCTTTCTTTGTATGTTTTGAATCAAATCTTGCTGAAGTTCCTTCTAATACTTGGTGGATTGACTCTGGAGCCACAACTCACATAACTAATTCAATGCAGGGATTCCTTACAACCCGGAAACTGAAGGAAAGTGAAAGATTCGTCTTTATGGGGAACCGTCTCAAAGTGGAGGTCGAATATGTTGGTGTTATCGACTACTCTTGGAGACGGGTCATCAGATGGATCTTGAGGATACTTTTTATGTACCTTCGATTTCAAGAAACTTAATGTCATTATCCAAATTATATGTTTTGGATATTCTGTTTGTTTAGTTGTGGAAAACTCTCTTTAATGTATAATTCAATTCCGGTTGGACATGGAATTTTATGTGATGGTTTATATAAAATTTCATTGAATGATGAGTTTGCACAATCTTTATTATCTCTGCATTCGAATGTTGGTATAAAATGTGGCTTAATAAATGAAAATCCTCAATCTTGTGGCATAGACGACTGGGGCATATCTCCAGGGACAGAATTATAAGATTAGTGAAGACTGGGATTTTGGATAACCTAGACTTCACTTTTGATGTGTGTGTGGATTGCATAAAAGGAAAGCAAACCAAACACACTAAGAAAGATGCCACAAGAAGTAAAGAACTCCTGAAAATAATTCATACAGATATTTGCGGACCACTCTCCATTCCATGTTTTACTGGAGAGAGATATTTATTACCTTTATAGATGATCTGTCACATTATGGTTATGTGTATCTAATTAATGAAAAGTCTCAGGCTGTTGACATCCTAGAGGTGTTCATTACAGAAGTCGAGAGACAATTAGATAGAAAGGTTAAAATCATAAGATCAGATCGAGGTGGTGAATTTTATGGTAGATATGATGAGTCAGGACAACATCCTGGTCCATTTGCCAAATTTCTAGAAAAGCATGGCATTTGTGCTCAATACACAATGCCAGGTACGCCTCAGCAGAACGGTGTTGCTGAAAGGCGGAACCGAACACTTATGGATATGGTTAGGAGCATGATGAGCTTCTCTAATGTACCCAATTCATTGTGGAATGAAGCCTTAAAGACTGCTATGTATATCTTAAACAGGGTTCCTAGTAAGGCTGTCCCAACAACTCCTTTGAGTTGTGGACTGGTAGGAAACCAGTTTAAGACATTTACATGTTTGGGGTTGTCCAGCAGAGGCTAGAATATATAATCCACAAGAAAAGAAATTAGACTTAAAAACAATATCTGGGTATTTCATGGTTATCCAGATAAGTCTAAGGGATACAAATTTTATTGTCCTAACCATAGTACAAAAATAGTTGAAACTGGTAATGCCAGATTCCTGAAAAATGGTGAAATTAGTGGGAGTGCTGAACCAAGAAAGGTAGATCTTGAAGTGGTAAGGGTAAATATCCCAATACCCTTTCCTTCAAGAGAAATTGTTGTCCCTCAGCTTGATCATCAAGTTGAGATACCAGAACAACAAGTTAATGTTGGTTCACCACTCCATGAGGATATTCCCATTGAAAATATTGTAGAACCACCACAACCGGCAGCTTTGAGAAGATCTCAAAGGGAAAGAAGATCTGCCTTTCAGATGATTATGTGGTATATCTATAGGAATCTGACTATGATATTGGGATTAATAAAGATCCAGTTTCATTTCACAAGCCATAGAATGCAATGATTCTAGTAAATGGGTTGATGCTATGAAGATGAGTTAAAATCTATGGACCAAAACCAAGTCTGGGATCTCGTTGAATTGCCTTATAACTGTAAGAAAGTCGGGGTAAATGGGTCTTTAAGACCAAGCGCGACTCTAAAGGCAATATCGAACGATATAAGGCTAGACTTGTGGCCAAAGGTTTCACTCAGAAAGAAGGCATTGACTATACAGAGACCTCTCTCCAGTATCAAAGAAGGATTCTCTTAGAATCATTATGGCACTTGTAGCTCATTATGATTTGGAGTTACATCAAATGGATGTGAAAACTGCTTTTCTAAATGGAAATTTGGATGAGGATATCTACATGGAGCAACCTGAAGGGTTCGCAATTAAAGAACAAGAACACTTGGCTTGCAAATTAAAGAAATCTATATATGGACTTAAACAAGCTTCCAGGCAATGGTATATAAAGTTTAATGATACCATTACTTCTTTGGATTTACAGAAAACACTGTTGATCAGTGTATATATCTAAAGATCAGTGGGAGCAAGTTTATTTTTCTGGTTCTGTATGTAGATGACATCTTATTAGCCAGTAGTGATCTTGGTTTGCTGTATGAAACTAAAAGCTATTTTACCAAGAATTTTCAGATGGTTGATATGGGTGAGGCAAATTATGTTATTGGCATAGAGATCTTCAGGGATAGATCTCAAGGATTGCTAGGATTGTCTCAGAAAGGGTATATCAATCGAGTCTTGGAAAGATTTCATATGGAAATGTGTTCAGTCAGTCCTGCACCCATTCAGAAGGGTGACAAATTAAGTGGTAGCCAGTGTCCCAGAAATGACTTAGAAAAGGGTCAAATGCAGAAAGTTCCGTATGCATCAGCTGTTGGGAGCTTGATGTATGCAAGCACTTGTACCAGGCCAGATATCAGTTTTGCTGTTGGGATTGGGAAGATACCAAAGCAATCCAGGAATGGAGCACTGAAAGTTGGCTAAGAAGGTTATGCGGTATCTTCAAGGGACAAAGGACTATATGCTCACATACAGGAGATCACATCAGTTGGAGGTGATCGGCTATTCAGACTCAGATTTTGGTGGTTGCCCAGATAGTAGGAAGTCTACCTCAGGATTTATTTTCTTACTAGCAGGTGGGGCAATCTCGTGGAAGAGTGTGAAGCAGTCCATTATTGCTTCATCCACGATGGAGGCTGAGTTCATAGCTTGTTTTGAGGCCACAAATCATGCATTATGGCTAAGGAATTTTATCTCAGCACTTGGTGTAGTTGACTCTATTACCAGGCCGCTGACGATATATTGTGACAATACAGCAGCCGTATTTTTCTCTAAGAATGGTAAGTACTCTAATGGTTCTAGACACATAGAACTTAAGTACTTGGTGGTTAGAGGAAGAGTTGAGAAACAGAAAGTGTCAATTGTAAGTTTAAGTACCACTTTAATGGTTGCTGATCCAATGACAAAGGGATTGCCTCCAAAGACATTCAAGGAACATGTTGTAAGAATGGGTCTTTTGGGCAATCTATAAATGTGTATTTGGTACTTATGTAATTGACATTATTGTACAAATAAAAGTTCTGTTTCTGTGTTTCCTGTTATCCAATTATGTGTGCACATATTATGTATGGATGTTTGTTAAACAGGAAATGTCTTTACAAGACAATTACAGGGGTCATTTTGGTTATGGACTCAATTAATAAGGGTTATCAATGTTGTGGTACATAGAAGGGAGTATGACGTGGATGTTGTATAACCGCTATGACTCGCATTGATAGTCCAAACTAATTGCAGTATTACGGTATTTCATATTTGGGCTTATCAGTTGTTATTTTTTAAATTCGTGATCACGTGTCAAGTTTTTTCAGTATGGAATCCAATGGAGTCAAAATGTTTTGAAAATGAGTCTTTTCTTTTATTTATTTTCTAAAGTTTTAACTTAATCGGTTAGTGGTCCAAGTGGGAGAATGTTAATCTCACATCATGGTGGCCCACTTAACCTTGATTAATTATTGGATTCCTAATTAAAGATTAACTGATATATTATATGCCCATATTAAGTGATAATTGTGTAAAGTTTTATTAATCATCTGGGGTATGAAAGAACCATGATGGGTGGTTTTATCATGGGTGATTATTTGCAATTAAGAGACCCACTTCTCTCCTCCTGTGAATGACACAAACTGCTTCCTTGTTTTTTGAGGTTTTCCATCACTAAGAGAAAATTAGGGTTTGTGGTAAAAGAAGGAGACAGAGAGAAGAGGATCAATTGCATTAGGGTTTGCAGGTTCAAAGGAAACATCAAGGCCATTATCCATCCATCTTCCTTACTTAATCAATGGCTTCAGGTATGGTGCATGAGTTGTTGTTCTGATTATGTATTTAATTTGTATTTGCTTTCAATTCTTGAGATGTAATTGATTCTTAGATTCATGGCCATTATTCCGCATTAAATATATTTTATTTCCAACAGCGTTCACCTAGAAATTTGATAATGTTATATTTTTTTTTCTTTCCTTTGCTAGAATAAAGTGTTGGAATTTCTAAGTGAATTATAATTTTGTCACAATTTCTAAAAGAAATTAGAATGTCTGAGAATGTTTGGTGCAATACTCATTTTCTTGAGTTGAAACTTTTCTCTCCCATCAATGCGGGCCTGTTTGGTTAAGGTTGGAAGTGAGGAAGTAAGGAAGTGAGGAAGTGGTATTTAGAACCTGTTTGTTTTGTTGCAAAACGTCGCAAGTCGTAAGTCGTAAAATGAGAATGGAAAAAGTGAACTGTAGCAGAGAAAATATATTGTATTTTACGATGTTGGTTGATAAAGTGAAGTGTAAATGGAAAAATATATTGTGTTTTACGGTGTTTGGTTGATAAAGTGAAAGTGTAAATGGTAAAGTATATTGTGTTTTACGGGTTTGGTTGGTAATGTAAAAGTGTAAGTAGAAAAGTTGACCACAAAATTAACTGTAGCAGTGATTTAAATATTATAAATACTATTAAATTAAATCTACTATTGCAAATTAAATTATATTAATAAATTGGAGATAAAAAATTAATAATCTTAATATTTTATTTATAACAATAATATCAATAAAATATTAATATAAATAGTAAAATATTACTAAAATATTAACTAAATAAATAATATAAAATTTAAAAAAAATCTAAGAATATTAATAAAATTTTAAGAATACTAATAAAATATAAATATTAAAAAATCTTACAAAAATAATAAAATATAGTTATAATATTATAATATTAAAATACTTGAAAATTATTATAATATAAATTTTATTATAATATTAAAAAATCTTACAAAAATAATAAACTATAGTTATAATATTATAATATTAAAAATACTTGAAAACTATTATAATATAAATTTTATTATAATATTATTGTAATATTATAGAAATATAAAATTAACAAGTAAAATATAATTAATAATTTAATAATAAATATCATTATAGTATTATTATACTGAATTATTATTACAATATTAACATAATAAAATATTAATATAATAATAAAATATATTATGATATTAATAAAGTAATTTTTTATATTAAAAATAAATAATTAAATATATAATAATTTATATTAAAGTATAATATTGTTATATTAATAAAATATTAACTCTAAATAAATAATAAAAAATGGAATAAGTATTAATAAAATAATAAAGTATTAAATAAAATATTAAATAAAAATATTAAATTAAAATAGTAAAATATTAATATTAAAACAATATTAAAAACAATAAAAAAATTAAAGATTAGAAATATAAAATAATTAAATAAGAAATTGAATACTATTTAAAATATTAAATATAATAAAATTAAATTATATATTGATTATCAAGTAACTGTTTTGAATTATAAGTGTACTACAAGTGAGAGTTACATGACCACAAAATTAACTGTAGCAACTGCAAGTGAGAAAATATGAGTGTAAAGAGATATTTACATGACCACAAATTTAACTGTAGCAACTGTAAATGGGAAAAGAAGAGTTGCATTTTGCAACTTATTTTTCAGCGAAACAAACAACAGAAAATGGAAAAGAAGTTTTACGACTTGCGTTTTGCGACGTTTTGCGACGAAAAAAACACGCCCTTAGTTCCCTTTGGAACTTGAGAATTGGTTAGTAAGTTTTCCGGTATTTGGATATTGTTAGGAAGTGTGGTTTGAAAAATGTTATGTCTTTTTCGGTGTTTGGATGGTAATAGAAAGTGGAAGTGGAAAAGTTGACCACAAAGTTGATCGCAAAATAATATTAAAATAAAAATTAATTAAGAAAAATAAAAATGTATTGTAATTAGAATGCAAGTGAGATTTACATGACCAAAAAATTAACTGTTTTATGCTACAACTTATTATAAATGAGATTTACATGATCACAAAATTAACTGTAGCATTATGGAAGTAAGAAAATGATTGTATAAAAGAGAAGAAAAAAGGAAAATGAGTTTTCTTATTTCCTTTTTCGGTGTTTGGATAGATAGCGAAGTGAGCAATTATATTTCCACATTTTCTTACTTCTGCCCACTTCCTTGCAACCAAACACACTGCATAGGAAATGAGAAGTGCCACTGTTACGTTTTTCTTAGAATGATGATTTTTGAGTGGCTTATCAGTAATTTAAAGACGTGTCCTTGTTTGTGCTGAATTTAAATGAGTCAAAGAACATATTAACAATTCCAAAGTTTGTAGGGACTAATCTCAAATTAAAGCAGATGTCACGAGCAATACTGAAAAAAAAAAAAAAAGAACAGGAAAAAGAGAGAAGAACGTAGAGAGAAGAACGTATAAAAATCCAAGGGAAAAGGACAGATCAAAGAACACCCACCCTTTTGAGAAACGTCAGTGCAGTGCTTGAGCAAGATGGAAGCAGGAGACGCAGAGGAGACGCTGAAGCTATTGGATTCATCCCTTTCTCGCATCAGATGGAGGATGAGGCCTTCATCAAAGCGCCGCCTTGAAACAGGTCTTTCTTTCTTTCTTTCTTTGCTGTTTATACCTTTAAAAATATAATCGCGTTTGCTCTTTCTGGGTCTAATTCAAATTACCAGAAAACAATGTTCCCTCACTCTAGAGGTATTGAGATTCCCCCAAATTTTGGATTCTCAGCAATTTGTTGAATTACCCCACATAAAAGAATTTGTTTGATTATGTGTTCTAATGTGTCATTCTCTGAATTTGTTTGAAATGTTAATTGGTCTATTAATTTATTGTTTTGGCTTCATTAATTGTACACCAATAGCAGCCTCTGAGAACTCGGATGCTTCTTTCTTCTTTTTTTTTCCTTTGTTTTTTTTTTTTTTTTTTACAAATCGCATAAGTTATAGCTGGTACGAAATGGGCTAATTGAAAAATTACACAAACACATTACACACAGAATTTTATGTAGTTAGCTTTGAAAATTTTACATAGACTGAACTAGACATAGGGCTCGTAAAGCCCATTAACCAGAAGGATTTTGTTCCCAAAAGATAAACCTTGTATTATCATGTAAATTATCAGCTTGGGTTTGTCGAGACTTAATTTTATCTAGCAAATTTGAGCATACCAGTCATCTTCCTATTGAAAAGATCCGATTTGGTGCTTCAAATACATAAAAAAGGATAGATTTTAAGTCATAATGACAGTTATACTACCTTTTGATTAATCTGAATTTTGAGTCTGCAGTCACAGAAGGCGGCAGTAGATATGTTGTTGGTTGATATTTTTGGTTGCAAATTCCAATGTTAGGTTCTTCTTGGAAACACTTTATATTCTATTTTCATAGAACAGTTAGACATGTTATTTTAATTCTATGTTTCCCAGATAATTTGCCATTTTAGCTGTGGTAGTAGTACGCGACATTTGGATTGCTTGTGCTAGTTTCATTTTGACTTTGATCTGAGTGATGTTCGGGTTGCCATACTATCTATTACGGGAACAATGTGAAGCAAATGTGCCCCTTAGCAGAGTTGAAATGGAGATACAGGAATTCATAACTAAATGACTGGAAAAGTTTGGGACAAAGGCTTTGTTCTTATTGCTGACTCAAAGAAAACAATTGATACCATCCTTTTTGTTGCTAATTCACACATTAACTCTTGATAGGGAAATAATCTCATTACGGTTATCAGATTTGGTTGCTAGTTTAATAACTCTTCATTTAATTGTACTGCAGTAATTGCTGGTCAAATTATGTTAAAACTCCCTAGTCTGAATCGGCATAGAGGATCTCACTTTCCTTTATCTCCTTGCTATTTTGGCCTTTTTGGTAGCATACCTCTCTTTTAAAATGCTTTAACACATTGTTATCAGGCTTTTGGTCTAAAATCAAAAGGAGCAATAACTGCTATTATGGTTTGAGTGATCATTTTACACCTGAGGTGATCTGAACAATTTTAGTGCGTTCATATTTTAACTGATAAGTGAGTTTCATAGATATCTTGGCTTTGTGCACTGGACTGAGGGCTGCGGTGATGGTGGACTATGGTGGAAAGATGCCTGAACTACAAGAACATCTGTGTGCACTGTTGAGTCTTATCAGAAAGGTCTTATCCTGTATGATCCAATCTCAATGCTGTAGTACCTATTTTTGATTTAAATAATTTACCCAATTGTATTATCTCATTTGTTAGCTGCTGTTTTTCATTCTACTTATTCTTTCAGTTTTTGCATTTCTATATTTGTCTCTTGACAATGTTATTTTATAGATTTCAAGGAGTAGTTTTCAGTTTAACATGTAAACTCTCTTGACAATGTTATTTTTATGGATTTCAAGGAGTAGTTTTTCGTTTAACATGTAAACCTTGTAGGATTTTTTTCCCTTATTGTTCAAAACATGAATACCATTTGTTTGATTTTACTTGTAACATGAGAAGGATTGACTAATAAGTGATTGATGTAGGGGCTGAAAAGATAATTTGGTAACTTTGTGAGCCAGAGAACAAGTAAAAGCTATGTTGTCTTCAAACAAGGATGATGAAGATAATGACTATGAGGGTGCATATGATCTTCGAAAAGGAAAGAAGACAACTCCAATCACACGAGGCAAATGTGGATTTATTGCGTTGATGACCTTTGTGGTAGAAAACTTAGAAGTTATCTCGTAACCAAATTTATATTATAAAGTTATCTAAAAGATTACATTTTATTGGAGACTTTCCGAAACTCCTTGAAAGGGAACAATCGTCCTTCTCTCAAGACTAAAGAATCCTAAAGTCTAATCAAGCTTGTGTACCAAATAGATAACTAAACAAAAGCCATGGGAGTTGCATGTAATAACTTATGTCAGACTATCGTTAAAGACACCCTATAGGCTATAACAAACTTGCACAATTGTTTCCTAGGGCTGAGCTGTCCAAACTATGTGGGAAATGTTTTCTCATAAACATGGAAGCTGTCTCAACCAGCCTGAGAAGTGAAGAAGTTCCTTGTAAACATGTTTCATGATGCTTGAATTAGCTTTATGTTCACTTCTTAATAGATAAGGTAGACTCAATCCAAGCCTTTGTGATTATTTGCAGAGAAAAAGTATTCTTTCTTATGGAACGGCTTGTTGACGTTCTATTTGGTTGATTAACTTAACGAACATTAAACAAATGATATTTGATTACTATTTGGAAGAAACAGATATATAAATAGGCTGTAAGGGATTTAAAGATAATTATATTAATGATAAATGATGGCAGAGTGTGCTTCTGCTCCAACTACCGGAACATGTGAGGATTATTTTGCAGTGTCAAGAGGTGATGCTCTTACACAAGGTTGATGAACTAATATGACCTCCAAGTCCTACGTGAGTTTTTCTTCGAAGAATCCATATGAATCTACAGAAAGTCCTCCAACAATATCCTTACACCTGATTATAATTGTATTACAGAGGATTCTCTGGAAACTCCATTTATCCTAGTTAAAAGGAAGATGACATGGTTGGAAGTTTTTCTTTTCTTATTGTCTTGTAAATTCTGGATTTGCATCAAAACTAATAAATTGTTTGACTGCCAAAACCATTGAACTAACTCGAAGAAGTCCAATAGTGGTTCTTTGTCAGCTAGAAACATACTTTTAGTGACAATAGCTATAGATTAGCAATCCACATGACACCTGTGGTGTAGAGGAGTGTCAAAGCAGAATAAACTTATAGCAGTATAGACATTTTATACTCAGAGTCTCAGCCGTAGCATAATAATTGGTATCTTACTCCTTGCATATTCTGAAACTCTCTAAGAATAATTAAAGCCAAAAAATGATCGCCAATTGATCACCATTCTGCAATTAACGCTAATAGAGAATAAATATTGTCATGTGATAGCATTATTTGTAGGGCACATAACGAATTTTACTGTGAGCGCTTATGAAGCGCAAACCCTTCCGAGTATGTCCGGTTCACTCCAGCACATGGTCAAGAAAACCGGCGCTTTCCTACACGTATTGGACATTCCAGAGCTGCATCATTTTTTTAAAAACCAAAAGGTTGCGTATCAGGGCCATGTTGGGTTATAAAAATTTCTAAAGATTGCGTGTCAGACACCATGAAGACACGTGTGGCTTAGGCATGTAATGATCCTTTGATATAACAGGGATATTATTTTAACAAAACCTAAACATCTCGCAAACATTTATTTGAGGGGCTGTATAGACTTTTATTAGATGGATTTTTTTGTTTAAGTTACTTTATTGGAAACTACAGATTGAAGTCATTAAGAATTTTTAAGGTTTAAATTTCTACTTCTAACAAAACATGTCCCAGTCACTATGGATTTTGATGGTATTATGTACATGCACATATAAACTCACATAATCATGTTGCTGTAACCTGGCATCCTATGTTTTAAGGGATTTGTTGTGTTGCCTTCTCTATGGCATGTCGTATCCATGCCCCATGCATGTAGATGCTTCATAGGTGAGAGAGTTCACCTTTAATTTCAACAATCTGCGTGGGAATACCAGTAGAAACATCAATGATTGTTATGTTTGCTACATATTGAGAAGATTGTGGATGCCTTGATGATGATTGAATGAACTATGATAGCATCACTTGTGGACCTTACCTCCAGAGACCTAGTTAACCGTGACAAGGATCAACTGTGAAATATGAGAAATTATCAAGTGCAATGTTTGAAATATGCCTGATAACGATAGTTATGTTTGACACCAATATTGTCGTTACAATGGTTTAACATCTCGGTATATCAGTATGAGCCGATGGTTATCGTCTCGGCTATATCGGTCATATCAGCTATATTGGCAATTTCAGATCCGACATTAGTTGATATTATAGAGTTAATATCGTATCGAATAGCTTACAACTCAATATAAAATTGTCAATATATCAGAAACTGCCGATATTTGAAACTATGGTCAAAATTGAGATAATCCTGATATTGCCAATACGACCGAGATGGATGACCTATTATTTTTGATATTGGCGATTCCAATACCGAAAACCTATGACTGTTACCAATATGGAGGTTTCAAACCTTGATCAAGTGTGTGTTTGTTGAAGAGCTCAAAGTTCCTTGTCCACGATGGCATGACATAGTGTATGATCGCTTGTTGCTAAACTCATATGACACAGTTGGCCTGATAATGCTCATGAATGATAATAAGAAATGGCACGAAATCATAAGAATAAGTTGTCATATTTTGGCCAACATAATCTGTAAGAACATTTGAGCTCACGTGCTGAGATTATAGCATAATGTGATTGTGAACAATCATTCATATGAGGAGACGAGACTGTTGATTTGCGAAACATATTGGAGTAGACTGAATGAACTATGATAGCATCACTTGTGGACCTTAACTCCAGAGACCTAGTTAACCATGACAAGGATCAACTGTGAAATATGAGAAATTATCAAGTGCAATGTTTGAAATATGCCTGGTAACGATAGTTACGTCTCACACCAATATTGTTGTTATAATGGTTTTGCATCTCGTTATATCAGTATGAGCCGGTGGTTATCGTCTCGGCCATATCGGCCATAAATATTATAGGGTTAATATCGTATCGAGTAGCTCACAACTTGATACAAAATTATCAACATATTGGAAAGTGCCGATATTTGAAACCATGGTCAAATTGTCGAAGTAATCCTGATAATGCCAATATGACCGAGATGGAATGACCTATTATTTCTGATATTGGTGATTCCAATACCAAAAACCTACGACTGATACCTGTATGGAGGTTGTTGACCCAAAGGCCTTCCACCCTAGTTTTGATGATGATTAACTCATGTAGTTATGTTTACTAATATTCTTGTGTTTTTAATCTCAGATCTTATAACAAGATGTTAGTTTGGTGATAGCTTCAACAAGAGGTGTTTGGAAGCTTCACAAGTGATTCCAGGGCTCAAGCTTCAAGATCACACATTGCCTAGCCCATGGATGGAGTTTTGGATCGGGTCTACTTGAAGATGGAGATCGTCAAGAAGACTTAGGTATCCATAATTTAGTTTAGTGTGTTTAGATCCATTTGTAAAGCTTATGTATAGTTGATATGCTCAAGTGCACATAACACACACGTTTTATGTTTGGTTTTTGGTTTTCATGAATAGTTGATCAAAACAAGTTTAATTGATATATGTATAGTTGTTTCATTCTATACATGCATGCTTAACTTTTAAACAAACTTATTTTGACTTTCCTATTCATGTATTGAAAAATCCAAGTTTGATAAAAATACATATTTTGGTTTTTAGTAAAGATGTTAAGAAACAAAAATGGTTTCATATGCTTGATATTTGAGTAGAAATGTTTATCACATGTTTATATATCAATGCAAAATGATAAAACTATTTTTGGGGTATTTTTACAAGACTTAAAAGAATTTCTAGAAATATTTTAACTTGTGTTTTCTGTCCCTGAACAGTGGCTGACAGGCCAAGACGGCCGACTGCACGGGTCGACCGTACCAAGGGCCGGTCGACCCTTGCGGTCGACCGACGTGCACAAGCCTGTGCACGTTTGGCAGTCACGGGGACGGTCGGCAAGGCGGCCGACCGGACCTGAGAGCAGTGCTCTCTGTTTATTTGGGTCGACCGGGCGATCGACCGGGTTGCCCCAATGGTCATATTTCTGACCGTTGGCGGTCGGTCGGCCGGCCGACCGCTAGCCTGTCAGGCTGCCAGATCAGTCTAACGGCTAGTTTCTGTTTTGGCCTATATAAACCCTATTTCTTTGGGATTTTGGCCAAGATTTTCAGAGCTGATTTTCTCCCATTCTCTGGTTTTAAAAACAACTTTTAAAAAGTGTTTAAAGAGCAAAAAGATTCATTCTATTTGTTTTTTAAGTGTTTTGTTTATTTCAAAGAAACTAGGTTTTGGGAATTGTTTTTGAGCAAAAATCTCTATATCATTTTTGGTGTTTTCCCAGAGTTTTCTTTGATCAAAACACTTAGTTTTCCACACTTGAGCTATCCTCTATCCTAATGTATTAGGATCATTGTTTTGTGGAAAAAGGAAAGAGGTTTGTGGTTGAGACATACCACTTGTTGTAAACCCTTGATTTCTTGTGTAGCTCCCTCTTTGGTAGAGGTTGAGGTTGTTGTATTGGGTTGGTGTTTGCTCCCTCTTTGGTAGAGGTTGAGGCTTGTTGTTTGCTCCCTCTAGTGAGAGGTGGAGTTTGGTTTGTATCCCTCTTCGGTAGAGGTGATTGTGGTTGTTGTTTGGCTACGGGCCTACCCCTCTGTTGTGAGGTGGTGTTTGAAAGAGGAGTTCGGTACTCCTAGTGTTGTAACAAATCCTCCTCGGTGGAGGTTCCCTCGGTGGGAGATAGTGGATTGGAAATCCTACACGGTGGTGTAGGCGGGGATGTAGAGGTAGGGGCTCGAACCTCGAAACATATCTTGTTGTTTGCGTTTGATCCATTGTCTCTCTAACCCTCTCTCTCTTTTAATTGTGCAAAGCATCATTCATATCATCATATCATAATTGGTTGTGTTGAGCATTGTTTCATATTGCCATATCCATTATATGCTTGTGTGTGTGCCTCACTTATACTTAACCACAAGAGCTTCACATAGCACCTCAACCCATATCTAGGGGAATCAAGAGGAGTTAGTCCAGAGCCCTTCACGGGGAATTCAGCTACACTTGTGTGTTGTATTAAGTGTGTTGCAAAATTTGCATTAGCTTCCGCATTTAGAGCATTTAGTTTCTAGATTAGCACTTACACCTATTCACCCCCCCTCTAGGTGGTTTTTCAATTGGTATCAGAGCCTACGCTCCTGATACTTAGGCTTAACATCCTAGGAGTGAGATCCATTTGTTTGCTAATCTTCTTTGCATTTGCTTGTTTGCACACATATAGTTTATACCATGGACTTCATGACCCCACCTATGTTTGACCCTTCCAACATTCTTGTTTGAAAAATTAGGATGTCCGTTTATTTACAAACCCTAGGACATAAGGTTTACCTTGCCATTACCAAGGAATCCTACCTTAGTGATAGCAAGCATATAAGGGCCAATGCACAAGCCCTTGAGGCCATTAGAAGCACGCTTTCAAAAGATTATTTTATGCTTGTTTCTAACTTTGATTCCGCATTTGCAGTGTGGAACATGTTGACAACCACAACCACCTCCAAGCTTCAATTGCCAATCCAACCGGAGGAATCTAGTGGAGAATCCGAATCTCAATGCTTCATGGTCCAAGGGAATGACTCCCTTGAGGTACACTCGGAAACCCACTTAGATGATAATGATAATGCTAGTTCTTCATGTAATGATTTTGTTGATGCCCATGCTTTGAATGAAGAACTTTCTATTGTTTGTGAAAAATTGATTGAAAAATATAATGTTTTGAAAAAGAAAAGTCTAGGCCTTAACAATGAAAATAAAAGTTTACATTCTAGACTTGACATTGTTTTGCAAGAAAAGGAGGAGATTTCTAATGAGAGGGATTCATTAAAATCTCAACTTGATCTTGCACTAAAAGAAAATGAGTTTTTGAAAAACAATAATGATTGTGAAAATATTTTGAAGAAAAATGAAATCTTATCTTCAAAAATTGATTTTGTTTTAAAAGAGAATGTTGCTTTGAAAAATAAAATAATTTCTATTTCAAATGATTTAAATGTTTGCTTAAAGAAAAATGAAGTTTTGAAAAATAAGATTGATGCACATGTTTGCCATGCTAGGGTGGTATCACACACTTCACCTATTACATGCCACACTTCTTCTTTGATTAACAATGATATATCCATGCTTAAGAAGAGTGTTGATTGTTTGGGCTCCACTTTGAGCCAATGTGTTGTTGGGCATTCACGTTTGGAAACTTTGTTTCGAAAGAAACAAGTTTCATCTATGCATGCACACCCTCCACGGCATACACATGCTCCTCATGGATACCATCACACTATGTATGCTCATGTGTACACTTGTACACATTGTGGACGTATGGGCCACTTTGCTAAATTTTGCTATGATAGATTACATACTCCTAATTTAGCAAAGAAATTTGTTTGGGTTAGAGAAGGTACTAACCCTCATGGACCCAAAAGAGTATGGGTACCAAAGACCACCCCTCCTTTATTTGATGTAGGTGTGGGCTCTCACATGACGTGAGAGTAGCGGTACCTTGGAGTGGATGCGTTCCGAGCTTCATGGAAATCAATTGGATGCATCACTTTCAAGGGAAGTTTGGTGGGATGACCACCTTGGTTTGGAGAACTAGAGCGGTGCCCTCCTTGGTTTTGGTATCAAATCTCTAACTCCTTATGTATTGTTTACATGCTTTTCATATCGTTGTTTATAGCATGTTTTGATTTTTTTTAAAATGCCATGCTTATTAGATTTGTGATATACATGTTTAGTTATTTTCAGACACCCATGTTCAATATGGATAAATTCTGTTGTGTTCTCACTATTTGGTTGCTATTGCGTATATCATAGTTCTAATAACATGTGGATATTCATAATAATCATGTTTATGTTTATTATGATGATTTTTATCGTGTTTTGATGCTTCATGTTAAGATTACTTATTTAGATGTTAGTTTTCATTAAAACTAGGTGTATACTTGTGCATATAGTGGGCCACAAATAAATCTATATATGTTTGAGTTTGAATGCTTATTTGAACCCATTAGATGTGCTAGTACAGTCTAGTTTTGATGATTCATGCATTTTAAACTTGTACTCCTATTTTTGGGTTTGTTTTATGATTTTTCATTTCATGTATATGTTTACTTTGCCAAACTTTAAGATATACATGTATACCCTTTGAGTCATTTGCCTTTCATGCAAATTTATATATATGAACTCAATTGTGTTTAGGGATATGTATGTATACTTATTGTGTTGACAATTCATACATATACCTTTAAATGAAATTTGTTTTGGTGAAAATTTAGTTTTTCTTGATTTCGTGTTTATTTGTTTAACTTCATGTATATGTCTATTTTATCCAAATTATTATTAACATATACATCCTTTTTGAGCCACGTGCCTTAATGCATATATTTTGTGGACTCGTTGTGTTTTGGATATGTATGTATGCTTTAGTTTGTATAAGACATACATATACCTTGAAGATTAAATAATTTTGATGATTCTCATTGTTTCAAGGAATTTTGAGCTTAATTGGAAATTTCATAATGCCATGTCACACATTACTTGTACACTCACCATTTTTTAAAATATTTCTCATGAGTATGTTTTCATGAGCATGTATGGACTTTATTGAATATTGAGTGTTTTTAAGTGCTATGTGATTTACATGTGTTTTATGAAAATTATTTTTAGTTTATTCCTTGCTTGAAGGATTTCGTACTAGTTAACAAAATTTTTTATTTTAACTAGTTCGTATTCTTCATTTTGATATGAGTTATACCATGCTTTTATTGTTATGTCAATTGGTATCATTGAACTCTTTCAATTGGTATCAATCTTGATTCTTTTGTATACTCATACGTGTTTATGTATGTATGCTTTCATTTCAATGGTAACAATGTTTATTGGTATCTATTTTTTTCATACATATATGTTTCATTTGTGCCTACTATATTCCTATGTCTTAGAGCACAAATATTTGTTTATGCTAAGCTTGAAAACCTTAATGATTATCCTATTTCAATTGATTACTTTTAAATTGGTATCAAGCCTACGCATTGTTTTAGTTTGTATTTCATAAAGGGGGAGAAAATTTGACTTTCATATTTCAATTGGTATTTGATTTCCACTCCCACACTTTATGATTGGAAATTTGATGTTTATTTTAAGCATATGATATCACAATCAAAATTGTTTATATGGCTTAAAAAGAAAAATACTACCTTTTGATATCAAGATGTTCATTTGAATATGTTTTAAATTGGTATCTAAAAATTTTGTTTAAAGAAAAATTCAAAGTTTTTGATTTATGTTGCCTATATGCAAGGAGAGTTTAACATCTCTTCTACATATAGATTCATGTTGAGTGTATCTTGTATTGAGGAGCTTGATAACTTCTTTATGTGATACACGTGTGTAGGGGGAGCTTCACATCTCTCCTTATGCATTACATAATATGTGTTATGTGAATTGGGGCTTATCATCCCTTCTTCATATAATGCATATTTGTAGGGAAGTTAACTTAGCGTCTTCCTCTTTATGAATGTATATCGCATATATCATTTATTAATTGTTTCATGTTCACTTTAAATTGGTATCAAGATGCCCTTCATTGACATATAAGTTTCAATTAGTATCATATTTGAGTGTACATATTATGATTTGTTATTTACCCCTTATTTATATTACTTTTGTTTTAGACCAAAAGGGGGAGAAAAGTTTATTTTTGTGTTTTTACCCCTTTGTTGATGATTGACAAAAAGGGGGAGAATTATTTGAGAGTTTAACATGCATTATATAAAACTCAAGATCTTTCTCAAATAAAGAAGATGTTTTTTTAATATGCATGATTGGTAAATGTTTTATATATGCATATTTGTGTTTTGCATATATTAAGTTTAATTGTTTAATTTTAATTGGTCTCTAGAGCATGCTTTGTTTTTGAACATTTCATTTGGTATCTAGAACCTTTTATTGTTTATGCATATCTATGCATTCATGTTTAATATTCATTGCATATTATGTTTATTTGTTTATGCATGAGTTAAGGGGGAGCTTCTTTGAAGCTTAACTTTAATCCATGCATATATAACTCCATGAGTTTTGTCATCATCAAAAAGGGGGAGATTGTTGGCCCAAAGGCCTTCCACCCTAGTTTTGATGATGATTAACTCATGTAGTTATGTTTACTAATATTCTTGTGTTTTTAGTCTCAGATCTTATAACAAGATGTTAGTTTGGTGATAGCTTCAACAAGAGGTGTTTGGAAGCTTCACAAGTGATTCCAGGGCTCAAGCTTCAAGATCACACATTGCCTAGCCCATGGATGGAGTTTTGGATCGGGTCTACTTGAAGATGAAGATCGTCAAGAAGACTTAGGTATCCATAGTTTAGTTTAGTGTGTTTAGATCCATTTGTAAGGCTTATGTATAGTTGATATGCTCAAGTGCACATAACACACACGTTTTATGTTTGGTTTTTGGTTTTCATGAATAGTTGATCAAAACAAGTTTAATTGATATATGTATAGTTGTTTCATTCTATACATGCATGCTTAACTTTTAAACAAACTTATTTTGACTTTCCTATTCATGTATTGAAAAATCCAAGTTTGATAAAAATACATGTTTTGGTTTTTGGTAAAGATGTTAAGAAACAAAAATGGTTTCATATGCTTGATATTTGAGTAGAAATGTTTATCACATGTTTATATATCAATGCAAAATGATAAAACTATTTTTGGGTATTTTTACAAGACTTAAAAGAATTTCTAGAAATATTTTAACTTGTGTTTTCTGTCCCTGAACAGTGGCTGACAGATCAGGACGGCCGACCGCACGGGTCGACCGTACCAAGGGCCGATCGACCCTTGCGGTCGACCGACGTGCACAAGCCTGTGCACGTTTGGCAGTCACGGGGACGGTCGGCCAGGCGGCTGACCGGACCTGAGAACAGTGCTCTCTGTTTATTTGGGTCGACCGGGCGGTCGATCGGGTTGCCCCAACGGTCACATTTCTGACCGTTGGCGGTCGGCCGGCCGGCCGACCGCTAGCCTGTCAGGCTGCCAGATCAGCCTAACGGCTAGTTTCTGTTTTGGCCTATATAAACCCCATTTCTTTGGGATTTTGGCCAAGATTTTCAGAGCTGATTTTCTCCCATTCTCTGGTTTTAAAAACAACTTTTAAAAAGTGTTTAAAGAGCAAAAAGATTCATTCTATTTGTTTTTTAAGTGTTTAGTTTATTTCAAAGAAACTAGGTTTTGGGAATTGTTTTTGAGCAAAAATCTCTATATCATTTTTGGTGTTTTCCCAAGAGTTTTCTTGATCAAAACACTTAGTTTTTCACACTTGAGCTATCCTCTATCCTAATCTATTAGGATCATTGTTTTGTGGAAAAAGGAAAGAGGTTTGTGGTTGAGACATACCACTTGTTGTAAACCCTTGATTTCTTGTGTTGCTCCCTCTGTGGTAGAGGTTGAGGTTGTTGTATTGGGTTGGTGTTTGCTCCCTCTTTGGTAGAGGTTGAGGCTTGTCGTTTGCTCCCTCTAGTGAGAGGTGGAGTTTAGTTTGTATCCCTCTTCGGTAGAGGTGATTGTGGTTGTTGTTTGGCTACGGGCCTACCCCTCTGTTGTGAGGTGGTGTTTGAGAGAGGAGTTCGGTACTCCTAGTGTTGTAACAAATCCTCCTCGGTGGAGGTTCCCTCGGTGGGAGATACTGGATTGGAAATCCTACACGGTGGTGTAGGCGGGGATGTAGAGGTAGGGGCTCGAACCTCGAAACATATCTTGTTGTTTGCGTTTGATCCATTGTCTCTCTAACCCTCTCTCTCTTTTAATTGTGCAAAGCATCATTCATATCATCATATCATAATTGGTTGTGTTGAGCATTGTTTCATATTGCCATATCCATTATATGCTTGTGTGTGTGCCTCACTTATACTTAACCACAAGAGCTTCACATAGCACCTCAACGCATATCTAGGGGAATCAAGAGGAGTTAGTCCCGAGCCTTTCACGGGGAATTCGGCTACACTTGTGTGTTGTATTAAGTGTGTTGCAAAATTTGCATTAGCTTCCACATTTAGAGCATTTAGTTTCTAGATTAGCACCTACACCTATTCACCCCCCCTCTAGGTGGTTTTTCAGAGGTCTCAAACCTTGATCAAGTGTATGTTTGTTGAAGAGCTCAAAGTTCCTTGTCCATGATGGCATGTCATAGTGAATGCTCGCTTGTTGCTAAACTCATATGATACAATTGGCCTGATAATGCTCATGAATGATAATAAGAAATGGCATGAAATCATAATAATTAGTTGTCATCTTTTGGCCAACATAATCAACAAGAACACTTGAGCTCACGTGCTGAGATTATAGATACGTGATTGTGAACAATTATTCATATGAGGAGATGAGACTGTTGATTTGCGGAACATATTGGAGTAGATGTTTGCAGAACCCAGCTAAAGTGTTACTGGAAGAACATTTGGAGTCTGTGGAGGACTTGGGTTCTGGATTTGAAGGTGACTTAGGAGATATCTTGAAATGATGAGATATATTGAATGATGGTTGTCACTCAAGACTGGGTGCTTAACCTAAAAAGAAGTCTTATCAGAAGCTATAGTTTTGGGAAGCAAAAAGTGAAGGCCCTATGAAATAGATGGACAAGGTAATAGATTCGGATCTAAAAGGCCACTTCAGTAGATATCTGGAGTAGAGGCAAGATAGTATGATATTCTAGAGTAGGTGGCATGCCTCGGGATGCAAACTGTTGGCCCAAAGGCCCATCACTCTAGTTTTGATGATGATTAACTCATGTAATTATAGTATTAATGATCTTATGTTTAATTAGTATCAGATATTTGATCAAGATCTTAGTTGGTGTTTAGTTTCAACAAAGGATTTAAAGTCAAAGTTTTGGAGCTAGCACGTGTTGATTCAAGAGCTCGCGAATCAAGATTGCATCAAGTACTCAAGAGGAGTCTAGCTCTTTGGATCAAGGTTTGGACCAAGTCAAGAAGGAGAAGAAAACCTTCAAGAAAAGATTTCCAAGAAGACTTGTGTCATGTTTGTAGGTGTCAAGATTTTGTTTTTAGATAAAATGTAAATGATAGATTAGTTGGTGGATTGCTCAAGTACATATACACTCACACACAAGATTTATATGTGTTTTCATAATAGAGTTTTCGTTTTAGAAAATACCGATTTGATTTTTTAAAGCTTAAAAAATATACATGTGTTTTATCAAAACTTATTTTAGAGCTTAATGTCAAAAATATAGATATTTCATCATATATGTGTTGTGTATAATATCCATACACATTAAGCTTCAAAAGTGTTTAGAATATCTTGTTTCTTATTTGGAGAAGTTTAAAAAATTGTTTTGAAAAATACAGGTTTTTGTTTAAGACAAAACTTCTATATTACAAAAATAGTTCAAAATGTTTGTAATATGTTTTGATTTTTAATCAAATATGTTTGTATTTCAAAGTATATCAATGAACTTATTTTTATAAAATTTATGAGAATTTAAGGTATTTTATTGAAGTAAAAAGACCGAGTTTTTAATCCCTAAAAATGTTTTTCTGGCCTTCTGCCGGTCGACCAAGACAGAGGTTGGTCGACCGACGTGCACAAACGTGCACGATTTTGTTTGGCTGGAGGGCCGGTCGACCGATATGGTCGACCGCCAGAGAGTTCTGCTCTCTTAAACTGGCCCCGGTCGACCGGGAGGTCGACCGGCAAAGAGCTCTTGCTCTCTGTTTTCAGGCCACGGTTGACCGGCCGATCGACCGGCCGGTCGACCGCTGGCACAACGGTCGAAAATCTGACCGTTGGCTGATCGACCAGGCGGTCGACCGACAGCAGACCAGTCTGCTGAGTTGGCCTCCAACTAGGGGGGGCAATTCAGACCCGACCCACCAGACCCGACCCGACCCGACCCAGAGTAAGTGGGTATGGGTTTGAGCTATACGGGTTTGGGTCGTAATCGGGTCGACCCACCAGACCCGATTAATAAATGGGTCGGGTCGACCCAAACCCACCAAACCCGCTAAGACCCGCTAAGACCCATTTACCTTTTTATAATTTTGATCCAGAAATTTTTTTTTGGGAATCATTTATCACACCATCCGAACCAAAGGAATCCTAGGTAGCCAAAAATATTTCTTCCAGAGAAAGAAAACAAAATTTAAAAAAAAACGTAAACCTTGGTGGAAAATAAAAATAAATGACTAATAAGAAAGTTAAAGTCAGTCAGCAAGATACCAATATTTGATCTTCCTATTAAGTCGGTTCAGTGGCAAATTTTTTTTTTTTAACAGAAGCCAGTGGCTTGAGTTTGATTTTCATATTTTGAAGCTTTAAAAAACGTAGCTGAGTAAAACTCTAGTGGAATCTGTGAAATGTACTAGCCCATCACGGCTTTTTTGTCTCTTGAACCATGTTTTTTGTTATAAATTTCAATTTTCTTGGTATCTGAGTAAATATGTATCTCATAACTTTGTTATCAGCTTTCTTTGTACTGAAACATGTCATTCAAATGGGTCATTTGGGTCTAACGGGTCAACCTGACCCGGCCGACCCATTTAGTTAAATGGGTCAAATGGGTCGGGTCGGGTCGACCTGCATAATACTGGGTCGGGTTTGGGTTTGGATTTTTGACCCATATAAATAAATGGGTCGGGTCGACCCGACCCGATTATGGGTCGACCCATTTAAGACCCGACCCAATTAGACCCGACCCGACCCAATTGCACCCCTACCTCCAACGGTCATATTTTGGGAGCCTATAAATGAGGCTTCCCTTGGACTGTTTTTTACAAGATTTCAAGAGAGTTTTTGAGCTAGTTTTCCCACCTATCTCAGTGTTTATCTCCACTTGTTTTAGAGCTAAAACTTCCATATTAAAAGGAAAGTTTTCAAGAGTGTTTTGAAAAAGAGATTTCTTGAGTTTTTCACCACCAAATCAATCCTAGTTTTCTCACACACACTTGAGCTATCCATTACTATATCCATCCTATAGGAGAGTTGTTGTGAGAGTGATTTTAGATGATCAATGTGTTTAGATCACCAAGTGTTCTTCTTTGTATTCGAGGAGACGGACTTACGGGTTCGCGTTGTTTCGAGTTCTAGTGAGAGCTCGGTGTAGAGGTGCGGCCTCGGCAAGCTAGTGTGCTTGCGGTGTGTTGTTCTTGCGGGAATAAGAGAGGGACTAGTGAGTCCAAGGAGTTTTAGTGAGAACTCGTTGTAAGTGTTGGGATCATTTATAGTGGAAATCCTTCATAGCGTTGAAGGCGGGGACGTAGAGTAAGGGTGCTCGAAATTCGAAACAAATCTCCTGTGTTTGCGATTGCTCTCTCTATCTCTCACTTGTGTTTATATCTTGCTTGCTTGTATTGCTTTCTTTATATGCTTGATATATATTTGTGCTATATTGATATATGATTGGGTTTGTTTGCTTACACTTGTATTCAACCAAGTGAGTCATAGCGTCACCTCAACTCTTATCTAGAGGAATCTTGAGAAGATAGTCCAGAGCCCTTCACCAGGAATTCGGCTACACTCTTGTGTTTTACCTTGTGTGTTTAGCATAATAGTTTTTTGTTTGCTTAAATAGTTTTAATTCCGCATTAATTTATCATTAAATTAGCTAGTCACCTATTCACCCCCCTCTAGGTGATTTCACAAACCACAAGAGAAACTGTAACACTATAACAACATCAATTCATTATTAAGTACGTACACCCATCCGGAAGAAAAAAGACACGAAAAAGATGAAAAAGAAAGGAGGAAAATAAAAGAATAATGAGATCAGTGTATTCAGAGCTCTACTGAAAAGCAAAACATTCTTCGTCATCCAAGCCTCCAAGTTAGAGCCTTCACTTCACTAAAGAGAGAGAAGAAATTACACTTAAGGATGCCAAAGTACTCATATAGAATGAACTAAAGTATCCAAATAATTTATGGGTGAGGATGGTCAAAGAGGTAGATCGAGGTGAGTTTGTCTTTCCCTAAAATTTGAGAGGCACTAGCAGATATGGAAAGTTTCTGTGCATACTTAACAATGTCAGATTGTTTCTTTGACAAAATTA
This sequence comes from Agave tequilana, assembly GCA_038442645.1. Lineage (NCBI taxonomy): Eukaryota > Viridiplantae > Streptophyta > Magnoliopsida > Asparagales > Asparagaceae > Agave > Agave tequilana. Next base: position 88,977 of record JAVJIF010012565.1, on the reverse strand, counting down.
TTCTATTCAACATGTAACACATGGCTGAAGGAGGAATTTATTCATGTCCAAGTCATTTTTATAATAGAGAGGTGTTCTGAGGCACTTTTATAATAAAAGGTCTCAATTGTTTGGCCAAACTGGATTGAAACCATGAATTAAAATCTCAACAACTGAACGAAATAAAGGCACAAGAGCTCGCTAATTATTAAAATCCCAAACTGCTCACTAATTATTATAAATTGTCATCAGCTATATGCAGTTTTATCTGTTGCGACAAAATTTTGTCAGAACCCTCTCTTGTACATAGTCTCGTTGGCTATTGATTTGGCACCAATTTAGAGGGTTGATGTCAGGGTGAAGCCAGTCGAAACGTGTCATTTTTGTCAAAACTTTCATTTCATGGAGTCTTGTGCCATAGAGTGATGCAAGTTAAATGTTTACCATGATGATGGTGATTTCTTTTACTGTATTTGATTGGATTACAACCAAGTCATCCCTGAGCGATGCAAGTAAATGCTTCTTTTATTAAATTTATGCTTCAACCAGTTCTTTTTAGTTTGAAAACATATCTACTTCAACATTCTTATTCTTCCATGCATAGAGTCTTAGGACTTTGTCTGTTCCCAAATGAAGTATACATCTCAGATATTACTGGCTTCTTGTTATAAAATTACTATGCAACACGTGGAATCTTGATGCGGATCTAAACACATCGTAGATATAGATAATAGAGACACTTATAGGTGTGATCTTAGAACATGAAGCCCATTTAAGTACTGCCACTGTGAAAATTGGGGATTAGTAGCCATAGTTTTATAACTCTAAGTCAAATACTCAAAGTTGAGTTGTTGTATTTGATGAAGTTATTTCCCAATGTGAGAATTTTCAGAGTATTGATGAATTGTGTTAGGGGCCAGGTGGCTTTTTATGGTTGCTGCTTTAAAGTGTACGCCACTGAAAGAAGTATGACTAATTATCAAAAGAGAACGTATTTTAGACAGTTATAGAAGAGTTTAGCTATTTTTTTCATGACCCCCTGATCATTACAAGATTATGAAGATTGACTGCTGAGGATTGTTCATATTTATGATATGAGCACTCCCACTAATAAGATAGTAAAATTGGATTGGATTGGTGTTCCATCATCATCTCATAATAGTTACAAAAATCAAGGCCATAAGATAACTGTGCCAACTTCAGTTTGTCATGGATTTCTACTATCTAGGCCGAGTGACATGTAAGTTGATAAACATACTGGCATGTAGGTTGATTAACATACTACCATTTACTTTCATGTATGTTGATAAACATACTGCCATTTACCGTCATGTAGGTTAATGAACATACTACCATTAGTCCATCACAAAGACATGTTAAAGTTGAAGACTGATAGTTGAGCAATAGGCTGCAAATGAATAAATATATCGAGATACAAACCACAGAGAAGTTTCTTGAAATTACATTCTTCGGTGATGAGCCTATAACCATGACTCAAAGAATATGTTTTGTGTAATTATAAGTGGTAACATCAAATTTCAGAATTTGCATCGTGTGAGAACACTCATAGAAGGACAGGTGTCTATACCTGGATGGGTGTTGGGGTTGCCATTTATGATGATCTAGGATGAGGAGCTACATCTTTACGTGAAATGCTCTTACCAGAGTAATGTCTTAAATTGGTGGGTGGGGGGGGGGGGGGGGGGGTGTTCCAAGAGCATAGTAAAGATAAAGAATATGATATGGATTTAAATCATCTATCTTCTCCAACATGCAATCAAGGCACTTGTAAATGTTCCATCTGTTGTGGCCATGAATGAGGAGAATAATTATACATTTGAAATTGTCAGATCTTTTATGATCAAAGTGGGGCTGGCCATGAAGTACATCAAGAAAGATCCAACAAGAACTGATAAAAAAAATTAATGGCTGGTTATGAATCTGATGGGATGCTTGTGAGTTGGTTCCAGGTTTTTGACCAAGATCGTGGGCAAGAACGGCTGAAGTGAGATGGTGGATATACCCACTTTAGAATTGGGCAGCCATAAGAAACCCTTCAAACTCGTCCAGACAACGAGAGGTTCCCAACAAAGACGGTATAACAAGAGATGCTGTGGGGAACTGGATTCAACTCTAAAACCCAGTGCAAACCAAGATCCAAATGGATATAGACACACATTTCTTGTTGACTATGAATAAAAAACAGATTATAAGGAAATGAAATGCGATTGAAAAAGGCGATTAAGAGGATCAATGAGACTTACAACATTGTTTTTCCGCTTTGAAGGTAGACCTTTGCGATTTCATGTTCTGGTCTCTGCAACTACCTTATTACATAGTATTATACAGTTCTTATGATCTCTTTACTAAAAAGGCTCAAATAATTACATTTAAATCTTAGTATAATGGTTGTAAAATCATTGTAATAATTCATGACTGAACATTAAAGTGATTTAGGAATATTTAATTGCTTTGAGTTCATTCACTCTGTATTGCTCCCTCTCTCATTTCCATCATCTTCTTATGACTTATGTGGTATCATATGTGTTAGGTTTGACTCAAAATCAAATTTGAGTCCAAGTCCAAATTGAGTTCTTTTTATGTAGATTCTATAAGGTCCAAGTTCTTTTAGGATCATGGAGGTTTAGGATTTCATGGGAAAATTCTTTAAATTAAAGTTGTAAGCTATTTTGTGGTTTGGGTGGGATGGAACAAGAGTTTTGCCTCCCTTTATGGGAGATTGCAAGCTAATAAGAGGAAACTATTTTCCGAAAAAAAGAAAGAAAGAGAGGAAACTATGTAGAGGATATGAGAGAAGGGGTGTTGAGAGAATATTGTGATCTCTTTTTTTAATTATAGTGAAATCTGTAAGATATGGCCCCTTTATACCTTGAACCATGCAAAAATCAATGTGTTTCCTTTTTCTTGGTATATTATTTTGTTCGAAACTATGGATTTTTTTTGCTCTGTCATAACAATCTGATATGGATCCGATGGTGTTCTGTCAGTAGTCATGGCGTAAGATGGAGGAGTTCCTGCAAAGTTGGTGATCGTGTTTAAGCAGTGGCAAAAAGAAGTGAAGGATTTTTTTTTTTATTTTAAAGATATGCTTGTGCTAGGTTGTTCGATTCTGATGTGATTGATCACATCAGATGGCAACGCACGCCGATCTAACTCCGATAAGAGGCGGCGCAGGCCATTGATGGCAGCATGCAGACGATAGTCGTTCATGGCAGCGGCAAGCGGTGTTGATGGTCAGAGGTCACTGTCTAGCAGTTGTGATGGTCGGAGGTCCCTGCTGATCTCAGGGTAGAGAAGTAGATCCTGATCGAGCTTGGTACATGCATTTAAGAGACACATCGGGTGATCACGCATGACGAGTCAAATTTGGTGCTGGAAATGTGCGTTCAGATGGCGCATGAAGTCATATCCTATGTTTCTGGATATTTTGGATGTAGGGTGAAAGTGAATTGGGTGAATTTTACTGTTTGGAGTGGGTTTTGAGTAGATTAATATATGATTGACAGTGATTAAGGAGACAGATACATAGCGAATTGATGAAAATTTCTGGTTTTTTTGAATTGATGATGTATATATGAAGGTCGTTGTTCAATGAGGCGAGTTATGAGGTATAAAGATGACTATAAAGATGAGACCAGAAGGCTTTTTGTTAGGCTTTTGTAGTTGCTGACAATTTCTGCGTTGCCCGTGGTTTTTGTTGAAGTGGATTATGATAATTGTTCGAGGTTGATTTTGAGAAGGTGAAGATTTGATCAGATCGTGGTAGTGTAGAGGGGCAATTGAGATGAAGAAGAGGTCATGTTGAGGTACTAAACTAATAGGTTTATACTCACAGTCAAGATGAGGTATTGGAGCTGAATGAGTAAGCTCGGGGTGAAGTCAAGGTATTTGAGCAAAGAGTTTGGATTTGAGGCAGATACGTAAAAAAATTTGTTTTGAGGTGGAGCCACAAGATGCAACGAAGGTGGAGATTCGTTGGGACCGACTCAAAATCAAATTTGATTCTAATTTAAATTGAGTTCTTTTATGTTTCCTTGTATGTGAGTTTTAGATTGAGTAGGGAGTCTAAATTCTTTTACATTTATAGGAAGGCTAAGATTTCGTGAGAAACTTCTATAAATAGAGTTGTAAGCTATTTTATGGCTTGGGTGGGATGCATCAAGGGTTTTGCTTCTGTTTGTGAGAGATTGAAAGAAAATGAGAGGAAACTATATAGAGAAATGAGAGGAAGGATGGTAAGAAAATCTTGTAATCTCTTTTCTTTATTATAGTGAAATTTCTAAGATACCGCAATAGGGAAAGCAGCCGAACCATGTAAAATTAGTGTATTTTCTTCTTCTTGATATTAGTTCTGTTTCGAATCTACGGATGTTTTGCTCTGTCATAACAATTTGACACTAGTTTTGCCTCCATATGTTCCTTTGTTACTTATATCTGTTAAACATTCTCTTCTCATCAAATTCTTGCTGTACTTTTCTTTCCTCTTTAGTTTGCGTCACTTCTCTTCAAAGGAGGTAAAAATTAAGCATAATTGTGACTGCAGAATGGCTTCCTATTAGTCATGTACTGAAAAGTGTATTATTTTGTCTTAATTCTGAATTATAGTTATGTGCTTCACCGTTTCACTTCACCGTTTCACATCATGTTTGAAGTGGCAAACCCTAGATCATTCACTTATTAGAGAATAGGAATATAATATATGTAGATCACCCAATACGGGTATGGTTAATGGGTACAACCCAATACCCCCTTAACGCTCCCCCTCAAGTTGGAGTATGTATATTTATCATGTCCATCTTGTTACATAAGTTAGAAAACAGATGTGGTGAACCCGCTTTGATAAGAAGATCTGCCAACTGGTTTGAGGATGGTGTGAACAGAAGCACCTTCTCAGTTCAAGCATATCTGACTAGATGACAATCAACCTCAACGTGTTTAGTCATCTCATGAAACACGTGATTCTGAGCAATATAGATTACATAATGGTTATCACAATGCATAAGTATAGGTTAAGGTTGTCTAAAATCAAGCTCTAGTATTAGATTCTTCAACCACATCATCTCGCATGCAGTATGAGCCATAGCTCTATATTCAACTTCTGCATTAGATTGAGACATCACATCTTGTTTCTTACTCCATGTCACAAGATTTCCTCAAACAAAGGTGCAGTATCCAGTAATAGATTTTCTATCATCCTTATCACCAGCGTAATCAGAATCAGAGTATGTAGAAGTACGTACATGTCCATTCTTCTTGTACAATAGACCTTTTCCTGGAGAGTTTTTTGACATATGTTAAAATTCTTAGTGCAACTGTCCAATGAACCTCTCTAGGTTGATACATGAATCTACTCAACACCCCAACACAAACAACAACAACAACTAAGCCATTTGTCCCAAGTATTTGGGGTAGGCTACATGAACCAAAAAAGAATTACGCTGGATCGGGCACATGGATCAGCTTTCTTCACTTATTCCTATCGAGCAATATACCTTCACTAAGACCTTTAGCCTCTATATCTTGTCGTATTACCTCCATCCATGTTTTCTTCGGTGTCCCATGCGCTCTTTTAACTTGCCCTAAATTGATACGCTCTACTCGCCGGACTGGTGCATCTGTAGGTCTACGTCGCACATGATCAAACCATCGTAGGCAGTTTTCTCTCATCTTCTTTTTTATAGAGGCTACACCTATCTTAGTACGAATATCCTCATTTCTCACCTCATCTCTTCGCATGTTACCACACATCCAACGAAACATGTGCATCTCTGCTATACTCATCTTCTGGGCATGATCTCTTTATAGCCCAACGTTTTGTATCATATAACAAAGCTAGCCTAATAGCAGTCCGATAAAATTTTTCCTTCAGCCATAATAGAATGCTACGATTACATAAAACTCCTGTTGCGCTCCTCCATTTCAACCAGCCGGCTTGGATCTTATAGTTGACATCACTATCGATCTCTCCATTCTTTTGGATAATAGAACCCAAGTACATAAAATGACTGTTCATTGGTATTTCTTGTCCATCTAGTCTCATAATAGTATCTCGGATTTCCTGTTTACTGAATTTACACTCCATATACTCTGTTTTGACCCTACTTAATTTAAAACCTCGAGATTTTAGAGTTTGCCCTCATAACTCGAATTTGGCATTTACCCCAGCTCTCGTCTCAACACCCCAACGACAAAGATTTTTATTCGGCCTAGTATGTGAGATAGATCAATTTTTCAATCAATCTTTTATGCCTTCCTGAATCATCAAGGATGTGACTACCATCAAACCACAAGTTCACATTGGCTTCGATTGGAGTACTAAGATTTACATCCAAAAGTCTTGTTTCTTTTAGAAGATCCAGACATACTTCCTTTGAGAGAGAAGTATCACATATTTTTGATGTGCCACTTCAATCTCCAGAAAGTATTTGGGTTTACCTATATTTTTAGTCACAAAATGACATCTAAGACGCTCTTTTGTTTCCACTAAGCCAGTTGAATCACTCACAGTCAGCAGAATATCATCAAAGTCCGTTGCCAGAATCACTAAGTCAGACTTAATACGTCAAACAAAAACAGAGTGATCTGAATAGCAACGATGAAAATCAATGTCAAAGATGGTGGTGCTAAACTTCTCAAATCATGTCCTTGGACTCTGCTTGAATTCATATATTGCCTTCTTGAGACGATAAACTTTATTCTCCCTCTGAGCAACACACCTTGAAGGTTGCTTCATATATACCTCCTTTAAATCATCGAACAAGAAGGCATTTTTGCCATCCAATTGGAACAATGGTCACGACAGATTGACATTAATAGAAAAAAGAATTCTGACGAAGTTCAACCGAGCAACTGTGAAAAAGTCTCAAAGTAATTCACGTCATATGTCTGAGTATAACCTTTGCCAACAAGTCTGACCTTATACCGATCCACTGAACCATCTGGGCGATACTTCAAAGTATAGACCCAGTGAGAACCCACAACAAAAACACTTTTGGGTGCAGAGACCAACTCCCATGTTTCTCGAGAAAGAAGAGCATTCATCTCCTCATCCATGACCTGCTTCTAGGTAGGTACCAATAAAGCATCCTCATAAGATCTGAGTATAGATATAGAAGACAAAGAGTGGGCAAACTGGCGAAAGGATGGGTAATACGGTCATAAAAGGCAAAATTATAAAGAGGATGATCAGTAAAAGACCGTTTACCTTTCGAAGAGTAACAGAAACATCAAGGTCAGGAGGCAAACACTACTGAGGAGGTAGACCTGCAATTGGAGAGGAGTCATCTAGGGCAGATGGAGGTGCATGAACCTTGACATTGAGTGAAACCTGAGTAGTTTTAGTGCATGTTGCTCTATACATTCTGACTATGACCTTGGCGCAGTAGCATCTGGAATAGGCTTTGGTGATGACAGATGAACAGACTATGGGAGAGGGACGGGTGCTAATAGAATATCTGGACTATCTGAAGAGAAGTATGGAACAAACTCAAAGAATATAACATCAGCAAATACATCATACTTCCTGATAGAAGGATTGTAACACCGGTATTCTTTTTGAGTCCTCGAATACCCAACAAAAAGACATTTGACAGCCTTAGGTAGCTTATCTAAATCAGGAGATAAATCCTGAGCAAAATATGTACTCCCAAAGACGCGAGGAACAATATGAAAAACACTTCTACCAGGATAAAGACAAGAGAACGAAACCTTTCTCTGAAAAAAAGAAGGCATACTATTGATCAAGTAAGAAGCACTCAAAACAATATCAGACCACAAATACTTTAGAACATCATATATATCATCATGGTTCTAGCAACATCAAGGATATGTTTGTTTACGTTGAACAATGCCATTTTGTTGAGAAGTATGTGAACAAGAAGTATGATGAATAATTTCATTCTTAGCACAAAACAAAGACACATCTTTTTTAATATATTCAAAAACATTATCATATGAAGAGATATAGAAAACTGAGTTTTTATTTTATTAAAGAATAGCTCAATAACACAAAAAAACTTTAGGTCTCTTTTTTAACAGATAGAACCAAGTCATGCGAGAGAAATCATCAAAAAAATAATAAAATACTTAAACCTTGGTGACAAAGACCCCAAACATCAGAATGGATTGGCTCAAATGCAATACTACTACGGTTATTGACTTGACTCTGAAACAAAGCACGATGATGTTTACCTAACTCACAAGACTCACAACCTAAGATAGAAATGGAGCACCCAAAATGAATGACGAACGAAGCTTCTACAAAGAAAGATGTCCAAAACGCCAGTGCCATAGAAGAATAGGATCAGGTTGATCCGCAACCAAGTCAGTAGATGACACCTTGTCATCTAAGTAATACATGCATCCTCGCTCATGACCCGAACCAATCCTCTTCCCAGTCGCCAGGTCCTAAAAAACACAGTAAGAAGGGGAAAAGTTACTTTACAGTTATTTTGTTTGGTAAATTGACTGATGGAAAATAAACTAACAGAAAACTTAGAAACATATAAAACATTAGTGAGAGTCAAGAGTGGAGTAGTATGTACTACTCCATTACCAAGCACAAGAGACTGTACCATCAACAATGTGAACAGAAGAAAATTTATTTGATAGATGCAAAGAGTCAAAACTTATTCTGAATATCTGTTATGTGAGATGAGCCTCCTGAATCTAATATCCAATGTCTAGATGAAGAGGCAATATAGACATTCAACTTGAAGAGGATGCATGAGTTGCTGAATGGTTGTTCTAAGAGAACTCGAGCTGACGCAACTTATCATACTCAGCATGTGAAGTATCACAGTAGGAGAACCAAAAAATTCAAAAGTGGCTGAAAGAGTATGAGTAGTATCATAAAGGGTAGTAAAGTCAGTATCAACCAGTTTTGCCTATTCAGGGCGATTAAATTTATCCCAGCACTTCTCAGATATGTGTTCCTCTCACAATGTCTGCATTGACGTGGTCCTTTATCAAAGCCACTCTGTCTACCACCATATGAGCCACGTCCCCTCCAAAGGGTCCACGTCCTCCAAAATCACCACGACTGCGACCTCTGTCACGTTCGGAAACCATAGCAGACTGCTCAATGGTTGGTCCATATGACATACCATCTCCAATTGACACAGCATAACTTTGGTGAAAATTGCAGTCAATGTGGGAATATTGTCTCCTCTCAGTATTTGTCCTCGCACTTGATAATACAGTGAGAGACTCAAGCTGGACAAAAACTTTGACACTGTGAGATCCTGACCCCCAGTGTCGCTGCATCAGCAACAGCAGGTTGATGCATCAACCATTTATCAGACTCTTGAGTTCAGCGTAAATCGATCTCCCTGCTTAAGCTCAAACAGACACTCATAGATCTCAAACACCCTCGAAGGATTCTTTTCATTCCCATACATCATCTTCAGGGTATCCTACATCTCATTCACAGTAGATAGGAATATGACACTACCACTGGTTTTTTCCTCCAGGCAGATGAGGAGCCAGGTCATCACACAATAATCACCAAAGAACCAGATCTCGTATGTAGTGTCAGTATTAGCAGGTGGAGGCTCTAAAAAGTGGGCCAATTTATTCTGAGCACCGATGAATATGCGAAAAGCATGTGCCCGCAGCAAATAATTGGATCCATTTAGCTTCAAAGTAGTCCTCAAAATAGTCTTGAGACCAATCATCCCAGTAGCAGGCGAGGAGATCAGAGTGGAGGAACTTGTATCATCCAACATTGTAGCCAGTAGTCAAATCACCAATAAGAATAGTCAGGTAGAAACAGCAGTCAGCAATAGAAGAATGTCAACAATCTACAGTTGAAGACGTTTAGATAAATCAACAGAGTAGCAGAGATCACGAGACTATCAGGATAGCATATCATCAGGGTCGCAGGGGCACATTAGGACCTTGGAGGGATCTGATTCAGCAGTTTAGAGCACTATAGGGCTCTGTCGGGGGCTATAGATGGACTACAGGGGCTGCAAAGGCTTCGGCAGCACGTCAGGAGTAGGGACAGCCCTCGACGAGTGCAAAAAAGAGGAAGAGAGGCCTGCAGGGAGACAAAGGGCATGTAGAGGCTTTGACAGTACTGCAGAACTCACAACAGAGCCACGACGGAAGAAACAACCTTTGATAGGCCCCGATGAGGCTCTGTCAACACATATGAAGACCCTGCAGGTCTCGACGAGGAAGAAACAGACCTCTATAGGCCTCGACAAGGAAGGGCGGGCCTAGATAAGCTTCTCTAGGGCTTGGCTAGGGTTTTGGGTGGCAACAGTTTGATCTGCATAGATGATATGGAGGGTGCGGTTTGATATGCAGAGATGGTTGGTTAGGATTTTGGGCTAGGGTTTTGGCAGGTTGGCTAGGATATTAGTGGTGGCTAGGGTTTTGAAGAAGAAGATTCTGTCGAGGATGATGGTAGAAGGCCGGCAAGGAAGGGTGATGGTGAAGGAGAAATTAGGGTCTACTGCTCTGATACCATGTTGGAAGCGGCAAACCCTAGATTTCATTTACTTATTGGAGAATAGGAATACAATATATATACATCACCCAATACGAGATGGTTAATCGGTACAACCCAATACCCCTTAACAGGATCTTCATAAAGTTGATGGTTATCAGTGTTTCAATAAATTTGATTGGAAAGTTCAATGACAAAAAGAAGGAAATTTGCTAGTTCATATTTTTTTTGTATGAATCAGTAAAATGAAAGAATCTATAAAAATTATTCAACAAGCTAGGAGGAATTCCATGGGGGCCCTATGAAAATTTGGAAGTCTGCCGCTTTGATAGAGCAAAAAAGTCATGGGACAAGATTCCAGTTTATTATTTCTTTTAAATATTTCTAGTGCTTATTCTTATGGTGATATAATGTTAAGCTAAACTAAATCCCTCGAACTATTGATTCTTGAAACCTTTCTTTCTTTATTGCAATGTCAGTTTTCTTTCATGATATTTTATCTGACATGATATGTCTTATTTGCATTATCTTATCGTTATTATGTTGTGTTTTCTATCACAGGAGTCAACCATTTTAATGCCACTAAGAGTGATGGTAATAGAAGATATGATTTATATAGTACATGCCAAGGGACTTGCTGAACATGCATTGTCAAGTCTTAATTCGCAGCCAAATCTTCTGTTTGTTGACCTTCAACATGATCCTCCGAAGGTCCTTTTCTTTTTTCCCCCCCAAGTATTTGGTTCTTAGTTCTCGGTTTTATTTTTCGCCCAGCCTTAATTATTTATTTATTTTCATGTTTCTTTTTGTGTGTTTTTTTGTCTATTATTGCAGATGCTGTTGCATTCAGATCAGAACTTAGTTGTGTCAGAACTTTTAGCAATTCAAAATTTATTTTCATCTATATTCCCTGTTGATGAAATCAGTCCGCAACCATCGGAATGCAAGGCTGTCAATGACGTTTGTGTTAGTGCTGCTTCTCAGATCTCTGAGGTTATCGATCTAAGTAGGATAGTAAAAGATGTGCAGGTCACCCTACCAACCCTAAATGGGTAATTATTTGCTTCTACTATTGATTCCCTCAGAACTTCTATAGTTTCTTGTGCTTCAAGTTCTTTAGTGGTTTAAATTCTTTGATAGATAAATAGATCATAGATGGAGTGTTAGATGGATTCTTAATATTTTTTAGGTTTTCTGCCATGTCTGAGACTCAATGTTGTATACATTAAATTTTAACTTTAGGCTACATACATCTTCTTCAATCGTCTACCAAAGCTCCTAACTACCGCATACCGAATTTAATTACAATATGCTACCCCTAACTTTAGATGACTCTTTATGTAAATACTTTAGTCTTAAAAGGCTATATTATTTCCGAATGGAAAGAATTCATCATTATGTTTTCATACTGAACAACACATCATATAACAGTCATACAATAAGTTCCTACTGTTTTGGCCTACAGAAGGTATACCTATCATTTGTCACATAATGTTGGAGGGAGTATATTACAGTTAATCTCGGTATTGAGTAGTTATCTGAAAATTTGCTACAAATTGTAGAAAGTTCTCTGTAGTTTTCCCTTATATTTTTCTTATTAAACTTGGTCCAGTAGGTTAAGTGGATTACTTGCAATTTATTGTCTGAAAAGAAAGAATTAGCACTATTTTGTAAGCTGAAAAAACCATTGTCTTGCCATAAGTTTCACTAGTTTTGGTCGATCAGAGGTACTTAAGTGATAGTTTTTTGTAAAGTTAAAGGTTGTATTGTTAAGGATTCAGTTAAGGCACAATTTTGGAGATTCAGACGCAATTTAATGGTTAATAGGCTTGGAACCCTACTTGACCCAAAGGGTAACACCTGATGGAGTCTAGGGTCCAATTTAACCACACGCGCGCGCGCACACACACACATATATATGGGTAGAGTTACAATACACATAGGAGTAATTACGTTAAGTTACACACACTTCTTTCCACCACAAAAAATTTTGCTTGATGAGATACAAACAAAAATTAATGTGAGTGGTCCCCACAAGGTGTTTAAAAAATATGTTGTGTGATGGAAAGATGTGTGTGTAATTTAACTTTTTTACTCCTATGTGTATTGAAACTCTTATATATATATATATATATATATATATATATATATATATATATATATATATATATATATATATATATATGCGTGTGTGCCTGCGTGTGTGTGTGTGTATTTATTTGAGTAAAATGTTCCTAGTGTGTTTCCTTAGATAGCTATCTAAGAAGTCGACCCAAAATCTCACCATGGACCATCCCTACAGATGATCGGCTTCTCCTATCTTAATCTACATGTCATAAATAGAATGTGCATAAAAAATTATGAACTTTAAACCTTTTTTCACCATTGATCAAATGGTGCCATTTGTTCTATTATTGAAAACCGTTCATTTTATAACCTTTTGATGCATGGGTAAAAAGTTTCGGAAATTCATAATTTTTTATGCATACCTTATGTCTAACATGTAGATCGAGATGAGAGGAACGGATCATCCATAGAGATGGATTCATTGTGAGGTTTTGAGTCGACTGCTTAGAAAGTTATCTAAGGAGACACACTAGGAACACTTTACCTTATATATATATATATATATATATATATATATATATATATATATATATATATATATATATATATATATATATACATACTCAGTATGGCCCCTCAAATCCAGCTAGCCGACTTGATGCGAGATACTATCCAACAGACTCCACTTTGGCTTGTATCCGGTGGAGCCCATTGCCTTTTCTTTTAACAAGCCAAGTTATACTTAATCTTGTATCTATTTCTTTTAGCGGGGAAACAAAGCCTTCTTGTTTGATTTGGTTGACGAGTTGTCTTTCAAACTAGGATTTTGTTTTGGTGTGATCCATGGGTACATCTGTTTTGCTTGGCTTTAAAGCTCATTTCTAGTTGGATTTTTGATAGTGTCAAGGCCAATTTTTCTTGATGTGATACAAATAAGTAGTATAGTTAACGGATGTGAGAGTTGATGTTGGATTAATGAAAGACTAGGAAAGAAAAGGGGGAGATAAGGTGGGAGGTTGAAGATGATGTTTCAAGGGTAAATGTCCACATAAACAGTATGAAAATAATATTCCTTCCAATGCAGATGGCATCTTAACATGATTGACTCAATAAATGGACCCTGCATGTTGGGCTAATATCCAAATAGGAACGTATAGGGGACTAATGTCCAATAATGATTTTTGTGAGGGATGATATGAATGTCTGAGATAGTATTCTTAAAGCCGCTTTGAATTCATTTTATCTTGGGAGAATGCTTTTCAGAGTGATAAAATAATGCTGTGTTTTTAAGAATACATATTTGTTTTCATTTTCAGCAAGCAATAGGTCATGATGCTCTTTTATGGGCTTAATTTATTGTTTTTGCTTGTCTAAGCTGCACTAGGGGGCCGTTTGTTTTGCGTAAAACTCCGTAATTCGTAAATGACTTACTACCCAGTTACAACTACGGCGTTTGTTTGAACCGTAATTCGTAAAAGACTTACGTAACTCAACTAACACTCACTTGCAACCCAGTTACCACTCACTTACAGCCCAGTTACAGTTAATTTTGTGGTCATACAAATTTGTAATATTTTTTATATTAATATTAAAATTTTTTAATATTTAACTTTTTTAATATTTATTTGCAGTATTTAAACTTTTAAAATCACCAAATAGTTAATTTTGTGGTCAACTTTTTCACTTACGACTTATATATTACGACAACCAAACACCGTAAAGTACAATACACTTTCCCACTTTACAATTTTATATTACCAACCAAATACCGTAAAATTTTCATACATGTAACTCATTTACAATTGTAAAAGACTTTACCAATTACAACTACGAATTACGGCCAGTTACGACAACCAAACAGACCCTAGGTTGATTCACTCATGCTAATTGTTTTACTTTGTCTGCATCGGTTATCTTCTTCGTCATCCATATCAGATTGCCTATATTCAATTATTGTTTTTGTTGTTTTCCTTTAGACTTTCTTATATGCTATGGAATATAACTTTTCATTATATTTATTTACATAAAGTGTATAGTCCAGTTGAGCTTGATTTAACTCTGACGGTCTTAAAGGTTTTTCTTCTATTTTTCAAAAAAAAAATATGAGTTTTAGCCTCCTTCCCTTAAGAATTTACTGAACTTAACTTATTTATTTTTATTGAATTAACCTTCATTGATGTATTGTTTCGTCGAGATTCAAATCATGATGTCATTTTCTTGTCCCTGAATAGGTCCTTTCAATTCTTTTAGGTTTATGTTCTACTCCAGGGAAAGACCTATCCGAATTCTATTTGCATATATAGGACAAATGATCTCAGTACCATTTCTTTTTGCTAAGACTTTTTTCAATTCGTTTCATGCCTGCCCTTATGAAATATACTTAGATAGTCTATGCTTTTCAAATGCTGAAGAATATTCTAAAGCCATAAGGATTTGATCCGAATCCATTTTATCTGGGAATACGCCATAGGAACTAGTTTCATTTCGGCTATTACATCTATGGTACAACGAGTTTCTGGAGTCTTTTAAAGAGACCTTTTGGGGAATGGGATAACATGATGCTGGGCTTTCTGAAAATGCATTTACCCTAGCAATATCCTCTGCATTTATATAGTTGTGGAGTAGAAGAATATATGCTTAAAGAGTGCACATTTCTGTGATATTTCCCATTGGTGCTGTTTTTAGTGAAGTGGAACCAACATATGCTGGGAAGCACAATCAGTTGTCGGAGATGAGAAGATAGAAGAAACTCTTTGCAATGCATTATAACAATAAATATCACCCCACATATGATTGAACTGGATACAAACCCCGTTGTGAGATTTCTCCACTGTTGTACTTCTTTATTGCCTTGATCATACTTTGTCCTTCTTGACCTCTCTTTCATGTGACTTGCTAAGGAAACCACCGAACAACTCTCCTTGGAGATTGATATTTCATTAAATTTCTTCTACATCTTGCCTCTAATGCATGTAGTCTAAATCTTTCTTGCACTCATTGGCATTTGCATCAGCATGTATTAGGTTTTTCCCATAAGATATGGATCATTGCTTTGTACGCTATCATGGGACTATTAACTCAAGAAAACTCCACAGAAGGATCGACAAAACTCTTGAATTCAGTGACACTTCCGGTGCCAAATTCATACTGCTAAGCCATCTATGGACTAAGGGAGAGGTCCACGATTGTATATGACCAATCAGTTGGGAGGGAGATTGGTTACCTTTATAGTTAATGGTTATGCAAAATAAGCTATCCAATAATGGAGAAATCCTTATCTAACCTCGGAAAAGAAGTTCTAGATGAAGAGGGAAGCTGATGATGCTTGCTACAGGGAAATGCATTTATCTTTTTAGTCATATTGTACAATGAATTGAAAGAAGTTCATTATTTGAGTTACAGTTACTATTTACTCAGAGATTTGAAAGTTTTTACTTCTCTATTAGCATTTATTCATCTTACAAACAAGTGTTTTTGTTTTGTAATCACTGCAGATGGCTTCTTGGCTACCCAGTAGTGTATCTTTTCAGTAAGGACCATGCAGCCAATGCTATCTGCAATCTCTCTACCAAGTCTCTTCATATCTACCAGATAATGATCAGAAGGTTTTGCACATTCTCCACCATATTGTGCTCGCCGTCCGTCCCTTTGTCACATTTCACCGAATTCATTGTTCTTTGTTGTGTTTGCAGGAACCAAAAGACTGGCACAAAATCTTGTGAAGAACTAATGAGGCAAGCATTCAACTCTTGTTTCATTTCCTTTCGATTCCAGCGATGAAATCACACGTGTTATCGTGAAAACCTGACTTTGGTTCTCTTTTGGCAGTTTCACTGTGCCCCATGACCTAAGCCTGAGACAGGAGGAGGAGCCATGGGCCGAGACATTTCTGGCTCGCATGCAGGCAAAGGTGGAGTCATGCAGGCCAGTGTGGGCAGGCGTGCGGTTGGAGGTGAACCGGTGCTATCCGCAGTCAATTGTGTTGTAGCTGATGAACAAGCAATCGAAGCATTCAACATCTTCTTAAAACTCCATGGAATTTGAGTCTTAGAATGCCTAGTGAATATGAGAGCATCGATGTGTATTTCATTTGCAGAGTATCAACGTTTTGTTACTTGGAGCCCTGTTGTATATAACAGTTTGATGTGCTACTGTTTGGGCAGTTGTGATAAAAGTTCTCGGCAAAGAGTTAGCTATGTAGCTGGACGATGAAGTTAATTGAATCCAAAAGAAGATCATGGCTCTATCTTCACATTCAGTGTCTTTTTTACGAAGGAAAACAGAGAAGGAACTGCGTTGAGATATTTGTAAACAGAGAAGGAACTCGCAAAACAAATGCATGAAAATTATTTATTTGCTAATCCTATAAATCTAGTCATCAGTAACTAGAATTTTCATTCAACAAAGTATTAGAGCCTATCAAATGCAAATACCTATAATAAAACTAAACAGAGATATGTACAAGTTTTGTGAGTTCCCCTCAATAACAGCATGCACTGATTAGATCCATGGAACATATTTCATTTTTTAATAATCGAACTAACCTATGCAATTAATAATTTCACAACTATGTGAAAAGCTTCTACTATTGACAATAAAGGCCACAAGCATATAAACAATCAAAGAGAATAATATTAAATGTAACTCTGTTGAAATGGGCATTGGCAACATCGAGCAGCAAACAGATTTAAGACAAATAAAGAGATTGACATCTAAAATCTAAAACCTCTCTCGAATCAGAATGCAAGTAGAATGTAAGACAAATATTTTTGAATCCAAGTTCTAAGCTTTGTCAATGAATGCCAGAACTTCAGATATGCTCGGC
This sequence comes from Agave tequilana, assembly GCA_038442645.1. Classification (NCBI taxonomy): domain Eukaryota; kingdom Viridiplantae; phylum Streptophyta; class Magnoliopsida; order Asparagales; family Asparagaceae; genus Agave; species Agave tequilana. The sequence goes on along the minus strand of JAVJIF010012565.1, from coordinate 71,632 downwards.
AAAGCAGGGATGGCTCCTTTCTTGGTGGTCGTGATGGCTCCGCATGCGTTGGCAAACTTCAAGGTCTCCCTCAATCTCTTTTCATCCTGCAATCCAACATAAAAACTCATCAGTAAGATGAAAAATTACTTTCAGTTGAACTCTAGATGGTCTTCAGATTTTATCACTCACCTGTAGAACAGATTGGTCCTCGACGAGCTTGGAGAGGATTGCGCCAACAAACGCATCGCCTGCTCCAGTCGTGTCCACCTGCTTCACCGTGAATGCATCCACAGCACCATGGAAATCCTAGCGTCCAAGAAGCAATAGGTTGTCAGAACTTTTCAGCCATCCAGTTTTTGGGAGCCTTTTGGTAGATTGTTTTTTCGTACCTTGGTGTAATACTTGCAACCCTTTTCACCTAGGGTCACTAGCATGAGCTTGAAAGTTGGGCGCCACAGTGTCATTGCCACCTCGTCTTCGACCGAGTCCTTGCCAGTGAGGAATTCAAGCTCAACTTCGCTGACCTTGATGATGTCGGCTTGGTCCCAGATGCTCATGATCTGTTCTCGCGCCTCATTTGCCGATGGCCACAGAGGAAGCCGGAGGTTTGGGTCGTATGAGAGGAGTGCCCCTGCTTCCTTGGCAACCTCCATGGCTTTCAGATGAGCCGTCCTGCAGGGCTCTGCAATCAAGCTTATGGAGCCATAGTGGAAGACTGTAGACTGAGAAACCACACACAAAAAAAGAATACAAGAATTTGTTAGTTATAACAATAAGGTTAATTGCAAAGAGAACCAATAATCCCATCTTTGCTGCAATAATGTAGAAAATCCAAAAGTTGGGTTTTGATTACTTTCCTAGAGCCAGTAATGAGACAAAAAGGAGAGGAATATGATAAGAATGTGAGAAATGTGTCCATTGGACTAGTCTAATCCTATAATATTACTTATAAAGTGGGTCTAAGAGTAAGAAAACCACAATGTTGACACAATATTAAAAAAAAAATTCAAAGAGTTCAATGGTCACTTTCTCAAAAGTTATGAAATGCAACCTCATGCATCAATGATGTGAAACAGGTACCAATGGGATGGCCAAAAGAGGAACACGAGGCAATTAACTAATGAAGGAAAGGAATCAAGTCAAAAGTTAGGTGTAAAGTTTCAATTTAGCAGCAAGCTCTACCTAAAGAAGATCAGTTTACACAAATCAGAATGAAAGCCTTCCCACCAATTTGCTCCCAATTCTCCCCACCAACAGCTCATTGGAGTAAAACCAAGGGACCCAGAAGCACAGATGTCCCTTTTTCTCAACAGCTCTGATAGGGTAGGGTCAGCATGAGAGACAGGATGGCCAGAGGGAGCCAGAGGGGGTGGGTTCTTTGAATAAAAGTCCCACTTACAATTAGAATTTACAAATTTTGGCCCCTGATTTTGATTTTCACACTTTTGAACCAGTTGACTCAACTAAATGTATGTGTCAAATAGGAGAGAGCCAAAGAAGACAACTTTGTTACATATACAAGTAATTATTCATCTAAACAATGAAATATATATAGTTAATAGGAACTTGCATTAAGTGTTAGTCTACTCTAAAAACAAGATAATGTTTGGATTTAATTTGTTCCAAACTCAAAGGGATCACATGACCTTGTACCAAAGTTTGCAAGCCGATCAATTCCTCCAAAGTACAGATAAGAAAACGAGGAGATAAAATAAGATGATGGAACCCTAGAGATAGACATGTGTTAATCTGGAAGGATTCGAGATCGAAAATGTTTTGAAACATTTTTGCTTCTCCATCAAGCAGCGCAAAATAGACTTCCAAAAGTAGGGAGTTGGTTAAATCTATATATCTAGACATAGAAATTCTCGATCCGGCCATTTGGTCATGATCTAAACATTTAAAAACACATACATATTCATTAGGTTTCAAATGTTCTACACAGGGTCTGTTTGGATTTAAGGAATTGGTGTGAAGTGAGGAAGTAGGAAGTAAGATTTATTTCCTTTAGGAAAAAGGGAAATGAGTAGTAAGTTTTCTGGTGTTTGGATGGTTGTTGGGAAGTGTGGTTTGGAAAATGTTTTGTTGTTTCCGGTGTTTGGATGGTAATGAAAAGTGGAAATGGAAAAGTTGACCACAAAGTTGACCGCAAAATAATATTAAAATAAAAATTAATTAAGAAAATAAAAAATAGATTGTAATTAGAATGTAAGTGAGATTTACATGACCAAAAAATTAACTGTTTTATGCTATAACTTATTATAAATGAGATTTACATGACCACAAAATTAACTGTAGCACTCTGGAAGTGAGAAAATGGTTGTGTAAAGGAGAGATGAAAAGGGAAAAGGGGTTTTCTTATTTTCCTTTCCGGTGTTTGGATAGATAGGAAAATGAGCAATTATACTTCCCCACTTCCTCACTTCACTCGGATTCCTTACATCCAAACACGCCCACAGTTAAACTAGGCCGTCCGTTTTTTCCCTACTTGATGCATTAACAAAAATATTTAAAATACTTGATTTTTAGTTTATAAATATTTGAAATAATTTAAATCACCTTTAACAGAATGAATCTTATATTAGGATGATGTGTGATTGTATTTGAGTGTGAAGGACGTGAGTTCCGAAACTACATGAGTCTATCTCTCTCTACAAAGATAGATAGATACACCAAAAAAGACAAGAAAGACATCAATTGCTCCTGAAAACCAGATCAGGGCAGAGCAACTCATGTGTGAGTCTCCATCACACCAAATGTTGATATGGAATCTCACTAGCATATATCCAAAACAAGACATTTTTTCTTCTTCTCTTTTTGAAAATCTCCATATTCAAATCACCAAACAACCCGACTAAAACTTCATAGCACCGAAGAAGACCCGCGTGAGAGGATTAACTACCCAGAGGAGTCCCAGTAATTTTTCCCCCTTGGTCTTGTAAGCATGTGAGTTGCACGTGAGGTTTGAATCATCTTATATAGTTTTTTGAACTAGAAAAAACATGTCACCTACCACCAGCAGATCTAACCCATCTCTTGGACCCAAAGGCACTGGGCCCAGGATTCTTCTCTCTTTTTTCCTTTTTTAAATTGAAATGGTTTGGTGGGATCTTGGAGAACAAGTAACCAGCAAACAGTTGCAAAAACAAATGATTTGAGAAACTTAAATCTGAAATAATCCTAACTAAAATTTCCATTCAACAAAGAATCTAACTTAACAAATGCAAATACCTAATAAAACTAAGCAGATGTATAAGCTTTGTGATTTCCCTCAATAACAGCATTGCACTGATTAGATCCATGGAAAATATTTCTTTTTTATTTATTATTCAAACTAATTTCTAAAACAAATGATTTCATGTCTAGTGTTGCATTAGGTGCTCATGAACAAGTCATCCTTTGAAACAAAAAATTATTTAACTAAAATAAATTTATGGACTATACATCAAACCAATATACTTATACAGACCTACGTTTTAAAAAATGAAAATTTATTTTCCTAGTAGCATTTTTGTACTAAAAATAGTGAGAAAAACTGAAATCGAAGCTTTGCTCATGAAAAAGGTATCTTTAGAGAGAGAGAAATCATTAACTAACAAAATCGCGGATCGTATATCTATCCAATCCAATATACTTATACAATAGATCGAAATTTTAAAAATCGAAAAATTACTTTTTTTTCCTAGTAAAATTTGGAGATTGAAAAAAAAAAAACCAATTATAAATCTATCCAATATACTTACAGAGATCAAAGTTTAAAAAAACGAAAGATTACATTTTTCTAGTAAAATTTGGAGATGAAAAAAAATCGCAGCTACAAGCGAGATCTACTTCAACTCATAATGAGATCTAGTTTCAAAATGAGATCTAGGTTCTAGAGGCATGCAACAATTTCAGGATAAAATAACATCAAGGGAGAGATCTGCAAAAAAATTAATTCCTTTTTAACAAAAGAGACCCCGTATAAAACAAGAAGTTGCAGAAAAGACACGTACCCTCCTGATGAGATCCAGATTCAGTTCCGCCTCGGTCAGCAGCATGTCGGCGCTGGGGTTCCTGTAGAACATGAACTCCCTCTCGCCGTCGGCCCTCAGCGTCACGAACGCCAGAGCCGTGCGGGCCCCGGCGTCGAAGCAGATCCCGCCGTCGATCACGCCGTTGTCCTTCAGGATGCTCGCCAGCATCCGCCCGAACTCGTCGTCGCCGAGCTTTCCGACGAAAGCCGACCGCCCACCGAGGCGGCTGACGGCGATCGCCACGTTGGCGGGGGCGCCGCCGGGGGCCTTGAGGAAGCCCGGGGCCTCAGCAAGGGAGACGCCGGAGGCGGTGGGGACGAAGTCGATCAGCATCTCGCCGAAGCTGATGATGAGGCTGGCGTCACCGGCGGTGGTGCCGTTGCTATTACCATTGAGGACGGGCGCCATTGCTTCTGATTTCTAGAGAGAGAAAATCTTGGTTAGGGTTTTAGAGAGAGAAAATGAGGGAGCGAATGAATATGAGAGAGATCGAAGGGAGGCGAGTGTCGGTATTTATAGAAGGAAGGTGGTCTAATGAGGTTGGCGATCACCGCCGATTTGGGCAAAATTGTTAATCAGAGAAAACACTGCGTGGACTCGATTTTATCTGACCCGCCTAAGCACCCAGCACTCTGTGGGTCCCAGAGTGACGTGTGCTGTTGAAAGTGGGTCCGGCTTGTTCCAAAATTATCTAATTGGGATTATATGGTAAAATCTAAATATTTATCCCATTTGATTCCTTATTTTTCGGGATGATAATTATAATATCTCATTAGTCTTTAATACTAAAGATAACTTCATTATTTTTCACCAAGTATATAATTTGGCTTCTCCATGAAGAAATAAATTAATTGCTCATTAATATTGGATTTTTCATCAAGAAAATAACTTAAGAAATGAAAAACAAAAACAAAAACATTTATTATAATGTGAAATAAAAATTTGGCTCGGTTCTGGTTTTGATATCCACATTTATAGTCTACATTTTGTTGATCAGACATATTAACTTATTTTATGATAGGAGTTGTCATGGCCTAATTTTGGAGCAAATATGGATAAAATGGATTATAATAATAATCCAAATGTTATCCAATCTGAATTTTTTTCAATATTTTTGGATAAATATCATCTGTGAATTTACTCCAATTTTTTTTTCTTAGCCAATATGCACTTGTGAAACAAGTAGTAAGAAAACAACTTTTCTTCCAAGAAAAAATAAATACTGATATATTCAGATTCTAATATTTTAGTATAGATATTCAATTTAAATATATGCATTTAAAAATCCAAATTCAATAACTTAATAATCACAATACATATTCTTTAATTTATTCACTAAATTAAATCGAAATTTTCTTCTCCTTCTTCTTCTGAAACATGAATAATAATTTATATATAAGATTATTTATTATATTTAGATATATCCAATAATTCTAGAAAACTAAAGATAAAAAGAGCATACTTGATTAAAAAAATCTTTTTAATTTTTAATTGACCCCGAAATGCACACCAATAGTTAAGATATACTAATTTGAATACTGGGTTCAAATATCAAACATTAATTAACGTGGGTCCCACCCACACCTATCTACTAGATGGTGAGTGGCCGTCGGATCGGATATGGATCTGATATTGTTCATATTCATATTCACGCCCAACCTTTAGATACGAATACGATACAGATATTGGTGGATGTGAAAAAATGACATCCATATCTGGCAGAATCAGATATCGGGTATGAATCGAATATTAGCGGATCAGATGCAGATATATATAAAAATAGATCCTGTTAAAGATAAACTAAACGAATATACTTATATTAATTTTTATCTCATTTACAACCATATTAAATATGATACGTACTATGATATTATATTATATATATCAATACTTCCACTGTATCCATTGTCATTCGGCTTCTATATTATCATTCGGCTTCTTTAGTAATGAATTACACGATCTCCGATGCTAAATGCCGATTCGAATGCCACAGTCGATGTCGAAGTACTCAAAATATCTCGTACTACTCTTATAAGAATCGAATAGTTTCTACTATTACTTTTCATGAACTCAAAATATCAAAATCCAATTCCTTTTTCCATTGGAGAATAGTCTCTTCCACACGGATAATATTATCAAGCACCCAACATTCGGATATCGGATTGGAGACCAATAAGATATTGCCTTTAGTATATCCGTATTCGCACCTAACTTTCAGATACGGATACCGATACGAATATTGACAGATGTGAAAAAATAATATCCGTATCTGAATTGGAAGCGGATTCGGATGCGGATATCTACGGATAATTCGCATCCGGTGGCACCCTTAGAGAGTGGGCCCCTAATTTGGGCCATGGTCCTTGTTAATTGACCAATTAAGAATAATGAAGAAAACTTAGTTGGGATTGGGTTGGTTGACAGCGGTTGTTAAATAGGAGGAGAAGAATAGTGTTAGAAAAACGTGGGTTAAAAAAAAAACTCTATCCATCATAGGGCCACTAATGGCCCAAACTTTTAGCAGAGGCCGATCTTTTTGAATTAATTAATATTCATTTAATAGTAATTTGTAATTAGACGAGAGTGGATTAATATATTTATTATATGTGTAAATGGATTAGCACTGAGATAATCCTAGTAGGATCCACGTCATCGACCGACAAGAAAAGGAAAGAGAGGACAAATTAGGATCTGCTCCTTTGGCCTTACATGCAATTCATGTTTTCAAAATTAATTTGCAGAAACAATCCTGTAACTTTGCCCTAAATTGCATACCGCCCCCAATTTAATTTGTACATGCTCGAGCCTTGCGAAATGGCACTCGTTTTTAGGTACGTAAATATTTTTATTTTTTTTACCTTAATAATTGGGGAGGGAAGAGGTGAAAAATACTATGTAATTTTTTTTTTACCTTTATAGACATAATTTCATAAGATTGCACGGATACTGAGTTTAATATGATACAGATACATATATACACAAAATTTAAATATGAATACTTGATGAATACATAGATTAAACAATATTAGTTATATATTTTTTCCTTTTTCCTTTTGGGAAGGATTGTTATTAGCCGTCCCAAAATTTTAAAACATTTTAATAAACGTAGACACTTAAGTATATACTTACTTCTACTTGTAATTGCACCACCCAACACACAACACCGACAACAACAATACCAAGGGCTGGGGTTGGCTCCAACGTGCGAAAAACTAAGTGACGGTCCTTCGCGTGAAGGAGCCAACCCGAGCCCCAATAAAAAATGTTTTCTCCTCAATATAAAAATGTTATTCAATTTAATGGGAACATGCTAGAAAACAAATAAACTATTCTCAAAATTTTCTCTCCTCAATATAAGGAAGTAATTTGATAAGAACACATTAGAAAACAAATCAATTATTCTCCAAAATTCATTGGCAAAGCAATCAATTACTCAAAATACCTCCCTTAAATTTCTCTTCTTCATTCACGTTACCAAATCAATTTCGTGACCTGTGTGCTACTTAAGATCGTAATTAATTTCAAGTATAAATATGATTATATATCATGGAAGAATCTAATTACCCTCCCCTAAATTTCAAACTTTTTGCTCGCCACTTAATACTGAAATTTATATCAAGTATGTACGTGATTACATATCATAGAAGAATCTAGAATCCATCCCCCAAATTTCTCTTATTCCATTTATATTATGTTAGTATACCGCCGTAATCAGTGAAAAACCTACCGACGGCGGTGAGAGAGAAAAGGAGAGGGGTCTAAAGAGGAGGAGTAAGAGCAGGCGGAGGAGGAAGAAGGAGGAAGGAAAGCTTGGGCGGAGAGGTGAGGATCGGGGGGGGGGGCAACTGAGCAGAGAATGGGAGGGAGAGGAAGAGAGAGAGAACAGACGGACGGACATAATTTCTGAAGGAGTCACGGGAGAAAAACTTTCTTGCTTCGCTCGATCGGTTTTGATAAATCAATTAATTATGTTACTTACCACTTAACACTGAAATTTAATATTTTGTCCACTTTTCTCCAAACCTCTGTACACCTTCTCATATATTTTGTTCATTTTCTTCAAAATGTTCTCTCTTTTATTTAATATTTTGTCCGCCCAATTTAATTTTTTTATATTATAGCAATTTTCTTTAACGTTATATCTCTAAAATTATGTCCGCTTTTTTTACTTTGGAAAGAAATATAAAGAAGTGGAAAGAAATTGACGAAGGTGATCAAAAAAGACGAAAGTTAGACAGAAATATTAAAAATTAGACAGAAATTGACGAAGGTAATCAAAAGAGGCAAAAATTGGATAGAAATATAAATAAATAGACAGAATTTAATGAAGGTAGAAAAAAGCGAAAGATGGACAGAAATATAAAAACAAATGTAGACATAATTGACAAAGGTGGACAAAAAAGATAAAAGTTAGACAAAAATTATAAAAAATAGACAGACGTTGAGTAAGATAGACATAAAATGAGAAAAGGCCGTGATCTACCCCGGGGTCGCTGAAGATTGTCGACATTCTCAACAAATTATTGAGAAAGTAGACAAAATCATCCACAAAAGTAGTGTAGGTGGACATAATAGTTTGAAAATGTAGATAGAATATTAAAGAAGCCATATTAAAAAAGTGAACATAATTTTGAACATATAAGGTTAAAAGAAGTTGATATTGTAGGATATTTAACTGAATTAAAACATGCAACAAATATAAATTCTTAAATTTAATGAATTACTTGCCCTAAGCATGCAACTGAAATAAAGAATTAAAAAAAAAGCAAAAGGCTGGCCTGGGGTGACGTAGTCGTACAGACGCACTGCCCTAGAAGAAAGTTGGCCGGTCTCTCGTCCGGACCTTGAAAGTGGCCTCCTCTCCTAGCGGTAAAAACTCCCCCGGTAGTACACCAGCACCCAACTCAGGACGATGAGTCAGGCCTCTGCTCAGAGAGAGAATCGTTGCCCGTAAGTGAAAAAAGAACGTCGAGAAAACAGCAAAATCCGATTGCAAGAACACAGTTTCTTTCAGCAGAATGTAAGAAATTTGTGGGAGAAAGAGAGGAGATTGATTTCTGTTTCATGTAAAAGATACGTGCAGAGATAGGGTGTTTATAACCCTATGCAGATCTTTCTGTTTGTAACAGCCCGAGAGAATCTGTGATCATGCGCGAGTGGTTGCAACGTGCAGATCCGATTCTCTTGAACGGGTCCAACTCTTCCTGAAAAATCTCAACAGTATTTTAAATAAAAATAAAAAATAAAAACCCAACAAAAATGTAGCAGGTCCAATAAGCCCCTAAATCGAACTGCATTCGTGTCCGCAGGTCGTGGGCGCGCGCCACCCGCCCCCGGCCCGGTTCGGTTCGGCGCGTGTGCGCGCGTGTGGGGATGTGGCCCATGGCCCAACACTCATAACAATAGGCATGGGAGGAGTTGGTATATATACTACCTAACCTCCCATCTCCTATCCAATGTGGGACTAAATTTAAAGGCAAATAAGAGGGAAACTCAAGTTTTCCCTCCAACTCAAAACACATCCAACAGATATAATATTAAAAAATAGAATAAGTTGACATAATATTAAATAAAGTTGTCAAAATTTTGAAAAAAGTGGACAAAACATATGAGAAGGTGGACAGAAGTTAGGAAAAGAGTGGACAAAAATATAATATATATGCAAAAAAAATTATCTCTGCAAAAAAAAAATTCTATCTTGAGGTGGAAAAAATTTAAAAAAAATAAGTGGACAAAAAAATGCTTTCAAACCGGCCCACGCGACTAGCATGTGACAAGCATTAAATATCATGACATTCAAATCAACTCAGATAAGATATTCAATCAAAGACAATACGGACAATATAAAATTTTGGTAGGGACATGAGCTTTTTCACGCTGCTTCAAACTATAGAGAGTTTTTCACATGTTCAACTTTTCACAGGGCTTAAAAGATCATTTTCCCTTTGATTTTTCAAAAGAGATATATGCATCTGATATACGTTTAAAATACGAACATGGATATCATAATGGTAAAAAAAATTGACATATCCGAACACATATTTGAATATATCAAATATGTCGGAATACAAATATGATTCAAATACACTAAATTATATTATGTGATATTCTAGTTATAAAAAGATATACCCTTGTGATTTTTATAGTTTTAACATTTTTCATATAAAAGCATTAAAATTAAGAGTAAATTTGTTTTTTCCTTAGTTTTTCTTATTCATATTCGCTAATATCCGACTAATACGAGACAAATATCTGAATCCAATCCGAATCCGAATCCGAATCCGAATTCGTACTCAACAAACATGGTTTCTTGGTTAAGATATTTTTAGCTGAATTTGTATTCTTTAAAGAAAACGAATATGAATATGAAAATATATATATCCTCTCCGTATCTGATCCGTTTCCATCCCTATCTTCAACTTCAAGACATGGAGTAATGCGTCACATCTCTGATTCTCTATGATCTCCTAATTTATAGAAGTTGGATTGTTTCGTCTGTGTTTGAGACTAATTAATGAGATAGTCATTTTTGGATATCTGATATCATGTCTACAATAAAAAATAAATAGAAAACGAATAAAATTTGATTGTATTGGACCGAACGTCCCAATGTATGAATTAGTTGTTATTTTGTTTTTGAGAAGGACACAATGCATAGCACAATACAAGAGTTAATCTTTGTTGCTTCAGATGTTGGTGGAAAAACTAGGGATTTTCTCGCTAAGAGTCTGTTTGAAAGTGAGTTTTGACGAGTTTTACTGTTAGTTTTCTCAGCGTTTACAAAATATTGTTTGCTTGACGAAAAAAAATAGAAAAACTGATGTCGATAAAATAGCAGCGATTTCTTCAGTTCTCTTTCTCTGCAAAAAATGAGAAAAAAATGATAAACTGGCAGTTTCTATTTTATGAGCCTCACGACTAGCTTTCTCACTTTGCTTTGATTTGATACCAAAATTAATAAAAAATGGTGGGCCAAAAAAATCCCGGGTATATCTGACTTTTGGACCAATGAAGAGCCACGAACTGTGTGCTGCATGCAAACCCAACATTGAGGGTCAATGGGAGCCCAAATATGTTGACTCAGGTGCAGGCTTTGAAATAGGGTATTATTAATCTTGGGATCAAGTGCAAACTGCATATATTGATTAATTTAATCCACTACCATTTTTTTTTTTTGCATTGATAAGAGCCCCTCAATTTTGCATCAATTTAATATATTTATTAAATAATTAATTGAGAGCGCCCTTGGCTTGGTCCTAGCCAGAGATGGGGTCGCCTCTTGTATTGGACCACTGTTTCATGTATATTAATATTTTTTGTGTCAATTTTTTTTATATATATAATAGGTTGCGTCACGAGACATGCGCAAAAAGGCCTCCTTTTTATGTACATAGATAATCAGAAATTTAGCACCAACTCTCCGCTTAACCCATTTTTTGAACAAGGCCACGTCATCCCCACATCATTTTCGCCACCGTCGGCAATTTTCTTTTTTCTTTTATATTTTAGAATACATGACAGCGTGATGCAAGTGACATTTGAACATCATTTTTACTCTCTACTAACACGGTTCAGAGGCTTATAGGGATGCCAAGCGAGCTTGGCCCGATTCGATCTCGAGAATGGGGGACCAAGGGTCGGGACGAGCCGAGCTCGCCCCGCCCTCGAATATGCGAGCAGCCCAGCCAGTCACGGGTCCCCTTTGGAGATCTCGAGTCCGTCCTGTGATCTGCCCGAGTGGGCCCTGTGACGGCACGGGTCGGGCCGGTTCGAATTTTTAATAAAAAAATAGAAATATTAAACAAATTAGATATTATTTTCTCTCTACAATTTACACAAGTCTTAGGTAGTGTAGTTGGTGATTAGGCTTGTCCCACACACTTGAGGTCCTTGGTTCAAACTTAAGTATTCACACTTTTTTTTTCACATTTTATTTCTGGAGGCGGTGGCTTGGGGGGGGGTGGGGGGCGCTAAGCTGAGCCTACGGAGGCGAGGAGTAGTGTCGGGCCGTGCCAAAACACGTGCTAGGCCGAGCTAGGCACAACACGCTCAGGTCGTGGGTCGCAGTATTCGAACCTAGGTCTGATCCGTGGGGGAGACGGACCCAGGCCGGGTCTGGCCCAGGTACCACCTGTGTCGGGCCCATGCCAAGGCGGGACGGACCTGTGCGAATTGCTGGGCCGACCCGACCCAATTGACACCCCTAAGTTTATTCCTTTTTCTTCTCTCTCTTCATAATTCTATTTTCAAAAAAAAATTTTTCTTCACTATTTTGAAAATATTGTTCGCGACTCGTGAGTAATATGCATACATAATCATCTCAAAAGACTGTTAGCATAATTTTTTCTCTCTCTCTTTATGAGTATGTTTTCTCCGAATTATCACAATAGATATAAAGGTACAATGAACCTTATAGGTATGTCTTATGGGGATTTTTCGTCACTGGCGATTGAACACTCCCAATTGAATTTGTCAAAAACACAAAGAAAAGAAAACACTCAGGTCAGGAGCACTAGTATGGTGCCTACAAAAAACTCTCAAGCATGAGAATAAGTATCCTCATTGGAAAAAAGCAAAGAGAGTGCTTGCGTAGTGATTTTTGTGATAATCAGAAGCGAATTGTTTCTCGATGGAGAAGGAGCTGTATTTATACTTGTCGGGACAGTTGTTGTGGAGGAAGATAATGAAGGTTTCCGTAACTGCACGATTTCTGAATCACAACCGTTTGGGTTGGTTTTGATAGACACACAAGGAGGTTTGTTATTATCTACAATTGTTCTCGTGGGTTGTTGAGATTGACGCACAGAAGCATTCACCGCTATCTATTACCGTTTGAACTGCGTATCTACAGATCTTGGAACTATTTTGATCGCACCAAGGTTGTTAGATTGATATGCTAAGGAATCTGTCATTATTCATTGCCGCCTACTTAGCTGTTAAATTGTTACAACTGTCTAAGTTGTACATAATCTAGAGCATGGGGAAAATCAGTGTGCGCAACTAATTCCGCAATTCGCGAAAATCGCATTGTTTATCTGTCGCTTGAGTGGAAGTGGAGATCCTCGGGGAAGATTTTCACTATGGAGACTGAAGCCTTCGAATAGCTGAGCAGTTTCGACTGAGTAGACGACCCGAAAGGGGTGGTTCTGAATTGATGTGACCTCGGGGCGTCACCCGAGGCTTTCTTCTTGGCCCATGTTGTGTTTGCTAGCAAAATAATGGTTGGCCACTTGAGACGCCTCTGAAGCAGCAAGAAAGGTGTCGTGATCTCAACAGTGATCGAAAAACGATTACTACAGTATGTGATACAAAGTTTTAAGCAACTATAGATGTATCATCTCCCCTATTACTGTTGCCCTCTATGATAATCAAGATATAAACTTATGAGACCTGCCAATAGAAATTCCCAAATTTGCCAAAGTCACAAATGTGTGAAATAATAGTGTATCAAATGTTTATGAGAGATGCAGATAACATGTCTCATGTTATATTTGATGCCTGTGTCAGATAATGGCGCATTTTATTTGTCGTTTAAATCTTGCTCAAATTTGATTATTTCTCTGTTATCCTATTGGTATTTTCTATTAAAAGCATGAGCAACAAGTGGCCGAGGGCAGTGGCTGTACAGAGGGGTGATGTTATGGGGGTTTGGATGGAAGAATTCCTCTTCGAAAATCTAATACCCGCTTCAACAAGTCAGTATTTATCGAATTGTCATTTGATTCTGAGAGTTCGAAAATTTTTCATCATAACGCGGGCCCTCACGTTTTATTGACGTGACCCAGCAAAATCTCATCCAGAGGTTTCATCTTGCCTGCGCAAGAAATCGCGCAGAAAGATGCATGCGTGAGCCCTTCTGTGCGTATTTTCACAAAAAAACGGGGCTCCCTGGCAATTTTTTTCTTCTGATTTCATCGAACGATCCAAACAGCCTCTAATGTAGGGGTGAGCATTTAGGTTATATGTTTTTAGGGTTAAGAGCACAACGGTAATTTTGCCAAAGAGAGAGAATCTAGGCAGTTCTTTGCGCAAAATGACTTAATGCAAGACTTTCGTCATGAGGGTGGTAGAGTAGTGATACGAGGGTGACGATGATGCAAGGAATTTGGCTTAGAAAAAAAAGGGTAAAACTGTGCGTGGGCCCCACACGTTCAGCGTTTCTGGCATTTTCTGAACTCAAATCTCGGAAATCTGAGAAGCCACTGAAACATAAATCTGTGAGTTGAAAACATAAGAGCCACGTGATTTCCTTCAAAGTTCTCAAGGCACACTGGGGGACAGGAAAACTCAGTGGGGCCCATATTATTGGGGGTTTTTCAACCGTTTTACGTCCACTTTTGAGGGAAGCAGACAACTTCTTTAAAGTTTATGGAATATAAATAAACGCAGAAGGTTATCCTCAAAATGAATAAAACAGAGACATAAAAATGACTCTCTCTCTCACACATGTGACTGTGTAAGCTTATGTATTTTTATTAGAAATAAATGAAAAAATAAAAATGAAAATTCGCCTAACCACAAGTAATCAAAATCCTCTGACTAGACCCGAGCTCAAACGTGCAAATTGGGTTTGGAATCTCACCTAACATGATCTAGACTGGCTTGACCCTTGGGGTCCAAACACCAAAAACAACAAAAACAACAAAAAGCACACCAGTTTGTTTGGTGTCTCTCTAAAGGTGGTTGGTAAATAACTACATAGATATAGAGCAAATATATTGAGATGTTTCAGACTTTTGACCTAATAAATAAATAAATAAATAAATCATGAATGAAATCTATATGCATATTGAGATGTTTAGACTTAAATCCACACGTGTTATTCGAAAAAGTGTGTGAATGGCAGAAGAAATCTGATCTTGGCTGCCCACCAACCACACCTCTCGGATTCAAAGAGATTCGAATGATGCAAAGAGGAGTGCAACTAAGATAATTTGAGAGTTGATTTATCCGCACGTGAGAACTACATTGTATTCGTGGTGGGGCCCACTTGTTGGAGTTTCCATTAAAGGTGGGCCCGTGCATGGGTGCTACAATTGGATTCGGTTCATGTATGTGAGCCACACACACATACAAAAAGAGAGCCAATTTCACGTTGACACATGAATTGAAACTCTTATAATCTCTTATAATATGTGTGTGAGGTCCACACACATAACATATTATAAGAGGATTAATACACGTGTCAATGCGTGATTGGTCCTCTTATTGTATGTGTGTGTGGCTCACACACATGAACCGAACCCGCTACAATTTTGCTATTTGGCTCCCAATTTGTCTCCCGCTTTGGCTTCCGGTCTGACGTTGCTATGTCAGCATGCCACGTCAGCGATCCACTCATTAAATTCACAATTTAATGAGTGCTCTCAGCTCGAGTACCTCTCTAATCTCCCCCCTCGCCGCCAGCCTCTCAGCCCCAGCCCCTCGCCGCCAGCCTCTCAGCCCCAGCCCCTCGTCGCTCAACCCTCGCCCGCCCCCAGCCTCTCGTCGCAGCACCCATACCCCTCCCCCCTCTCACAATAAAGAAAAAGTCTTACCTATCTCTCTTTTAGCTTTGAAGCCAAGCCCTAGAGCTCGATAGAGAGTGTCGAGATGATGAGCTTTTAGGGAGGCCTTGATCGAGATCAGGCGGAGGATGGTGTATTTGTTGTTGGTTGTGGGTTTGTGGTTTGGGGATTTTAGGAATGCCTTGGTCGAGAAAGTGTCGCGAAGACGGGCTCAAGAGATGTTGGCACGGCGAGCTTTTAAGGCGGCAGAGATGTGGGGGAGAGAGGCTGCGAGAGAGGGAGTGGGGGTTTTGGGGTTGGGTCAATCTAGCGACGACTGCTCGGTCGAGATCGGTGGAGGATAGGGTGGCGCGACGAGCTCGAGAGGGGGCAACGGTAGGAATTGGGAGAGAGAGGCTGAGAAAGAGGGCAGCGGGGGCTAATTGAGATTTGGGGGGGGGGGGGGGGGAATTCAACATTGCTATTTGGAGATTGGGAGGATTCTAGGATTTTGACCTATTGAAAGCCACGTGACCATCTGATGTGGCTTGTCACGTCAGATCAGGAGCTAAAACGGGAGACAACTGGGAGCCAAATAGCACAATTGTGCTATTAAGATAGGGGGCCCACCATAAGGATGAGAGAGGAATGGTGAGTCGGTGACCGTGATAATGAATAAAAAATTATCTAAAAGTAGAAGTTTTAGCAAATACATCCTTACATTCTACAAAATTATTTTATTTAGGTTTTTGCATCATTCGCAAAAACATTATATTTTTCTAGGAAATTTTATGTATACCCTTGCGCAAGTGAGAAGTACCTGAACCGAATTACTAATGCACTTCAGTAATAAAATGTCTTTCACTCACTTTTTGTAATAAATCTAGGTGATTTTAAGCTGAATCTTATATATTAAAACTTAATTAGAGAAAATCTCAATTATAATTTTATTCGCTTGGGCATTCTTTTCTTTAGCGGGCAATAGATTTTAGATATGTGTCGAGCAGGATTTTAATCGTGAAATGCAAAAAAGACTAAATACTCCCATTTTAAATTTTTAACCGCGACCATGGCTGCAACTGAAAGCGCTCCGCAACTGCGACTTTGTGAAAACTTCAACTTAGCGCTCCGCAACTGCGACTCCGACTTTATGAGAACTGCCTGGTTGCAATCCTCATGATCGCAGTTCTTATTATGAGGACTGCTATCATGATCGCAATCCTTATTATGAGGACTGCTACTCATAATAAGGACTGCTATCATGGTCACAGTCTTTATTTTGAGGACTGCGACCATCTCTTCTCTCACGTGTTACTCCCCTCTAAAATCCTAATTCCCTCAAAATCGAAATCAGCTCATTAGTCGCAGTCTTTGAGTCACATTCCTCACATAAAAGGAGTCCTCACAATTCAACGTCATTATCCAACAGAAAACAAATCAAAAACTAAAGGTCGCAATCTTTTATATGTGGACTTTGTGAGAACTTCGACTGCAGCAGTAATGATCAATATACAATCTAGATTTAAATATTACATCGATCAGAAATACAAACAAAAACCACCGCGAGCATGAACAAAGAGATCAATAAATAGTCGATCCCAAAAAAATTTAGTCCGGACGCTTCGCCCCTTCTAACCCCCACGGTGACCTCACCGTGCAGGCTGTCTGCGAATTACTCTGCGTCAGGGTCAGGGTTGAGGGGAAAGCAACATCAGGAACAATGGAGAAGGATAAAAGAAGAAATGAAAGTATATAAAGAAGTGGTGGTTGAGAGGAATCAATTTAAGCTGACATGAATTAAGGCTGTGGCGGAAATAAATATGTAATTGAGCTTTTCTCTAAATTAATAAAAAGAGAGGAACCCAAGGCCAATTTTCTGATAAATCTATACTACTATAAAAAACACCATTCGGAATGTTACAAATTATGTGTGTCAATTTGACATTAAATTAAAAAAAAAAATCAGTTATTGCATTTGAGAACTTTAACTATAAACCTATAACATAATTAGACATAACTATTTTCGTATTTTTTTGTCTCCTAACCGATAAATAAAGTTTCAGAATATAACAATCTTAATCTCGGTAGTTTTTATTTTCTTATGATCTCTTTTCTTAACGATCTTCTTTTTGTGATGAGATTCAACATCAGTGGGTAGTAAGGGACATCTCATCATACATCTATGATTTCATTTTTTTGGGTATGAAAAAGTTTCTCTAATATATTTTCTTTCAGGCTAGCATATAACCTATGATGAAGAAACAAATAAAGGAGCTCATGGTATTTGATGTCATCTGGGTGAATCTTCAGTCCAAAAACTATTAAGAAGTTTCATCTGTTTTATAGCTAGAGAGAGTACAAATATGCTTATTTATCATAAGAAATATTATGAAAGGTAATTAAGCTGCCATATTTCTGAACTTGAAATTGGAATGGAGTTTGAATTTCGTCTACAATTTGGATAGTTGTCGAGAAAACATTCTTGCATTTTTCAGAGTAGAAAAATCGCTGAAAAAATTGGATCACTCTCCTTAAAAAATATATATATAATAATCATCACTTGTCTGTTGTCTCACAGCTTAGATGAAGAATCACAAATGTCTCCACAAATCGTTAGTTGAAATCTCTCTATTGCACTTATTTTCTACTCGTTGTACACGTTGTACACAATTTGTTAGAAACTTTGGATTTGCATGTTTGGTACCTCACCTAAATATTTAGCCGCGCGTATAAGGACTGGAACCGGCAACTTGTAAGTGAGCGGAGCTCTTACGAACTCAAAACCTGACCGAAATGTCACTTGCGGGGAACACGTAGACCATAGATTTTTGAAAACATCAAGTTAATCAAGAGAAGCACGCAAAGGACTAGCTCGGCCAATGGGATGAAGTGTCTTTTCTCCTGATTTTATTCAACGTGTAAGTGCAAGAATTTTGAAGGGAAAGAAAAAAAACACTAGAAGAAAAGGAGGAAGAAGACAAGCTCACGTTTTTTCTTCAACTAGACTTTTCACAAGGAATGTATTCACTTCTTCAGGTATATACAAGTATATACATACTAGCATAAAAGGGAGAGATTGAGTAGGTAAAATATGTTGTCTTTTAACAGCAGCGCCTGCCAACTTTTTAGTCGTATAACGTGTTTTATTGGAAAAATTAAAAGGAAAAGAAAACACAACAGAATCTAAAGATGGAGACATTTTGATTTTGTGAGTTGTGGTGAGCTATTTATCCCACTGTTTTACAAATGGCACAAATAGCTCATGCAGTAACACCCACCATAAAAGGAGGTTTCACAATTTTTTTTTGGTGAGAAGACTCCCAAGTTTCAACATTTGGGATTCAATATTCTCTGTCCAGTATAATGTCAAGGTGTCCCCAAGAACTAAGAATCCCATATGTAATCGAGTATGAGGTTCTTGATTCTTGGGAACACCTTGACATTGTACTGGAGAGAGAATTATTAAGTTATATATAAAAAATTATTTGGGTTTGTTTTCGCTGCTGGAAAGCAGATTCACGAAAATGTGGTGGGACCAACGGTTTCAGTTTTCTGACATTTTGAGAGAAAAAATGATTTTTATATTGTTAATACAATTTACTGAGTTGGAGGTGAGGCTTACCCCATCAGTTTTCGGGACAAACAAACAACCTGAGGGAAGGAAAATATGGTGAGACCCATATTGTTAGGGGGGCATTCTGCCTACTTTCGAAGCAAACAAACAGGCCCTCTGTAAAAAGTTTCCAGTTTTATAACGTGAGTCGTGACTGAGGCCGTGTTTGGAAGGAAAATTAGAAGCGTGGAATTTGAATGTTGGTCAAATCAGAATGGTTTCATGCGGAAGACAAGGGGCCGGCATTTGTCTGATTTTCTCCTTGTTCCAAGCCACATCACGAGCGAAACCATCAGACAGAAAACACACGTCACATTGGATTTTTGTAGTCATTATTATTTTCCCAACTTGAGGCAACCAAACACCTCTGTGTAAACTACCGACATGACCAAGAGGTGTCAATTACTGAAGGAGGTTTTCTGAGATGGTTTCAAGAAACAAACAGGCCCTGGCGGGATTTCCTTATTCTTCTGGTTCTGACTTTTGATGATTCTGTCAGCCATCATAATGTGCTTTCTTTCTGCCCTCTCCGCGTGCAAGAACAAAGTTTTTATCCTCAAATAAATTAAAACAAAAAAGAACGAATGAAACATGATATGACCAAAATTATGTGGGTGGGAAAGGGCCCAAGGCCTTACACTTCAGGCCCAAATGATTTAGAGATTGACCCGGATATAAAACTATAAATCTTCATAAAATCAATCCTGATTAGTGAGAGAGATTTATATAAACTTTTTAGTGTTGTTTCATTTTTTCAATATTTCTCCTCTTCTTCTTTGTTTTCGAGGAAGAAAACTCCTAGACTAGAAGAAGAAATCTGTCATGAGTGCTAAAAGAAAGAAAGAAAAAAAAGGAAAAAAAAAAGCCTTTCCTTGAGAGAAGAATTTTTTTTAATCCTTTAGCAGACTAATTGATCCATCGGCTGTGCATGTAGAATAAACTGTAATAGGTTTTATGCATTGTGCGCCTGAATTGTTGTCAAAGGAGTGTATATGTATGCTCTTGCAAATTTAAGTTATATAAACATCAATAACAAGAAATGTTAAATCTCTTAAGTTAAAATGATATGATTTTCTTAAGCAATATGTGGTGGATAAAAACCGGCTTAATGTGGATCGACCCACCACAGGCGAAGTTTGGGCGTTTCACGGTGATGTTGCCTGCCAAAGCATACAGAAAAAGAGACACCTTTTAGATTAGGAGCACCGGTGCGGTGCCAATCCCTGAGCATGAGAATCAATAGGTAGAATGATAAGAAGGACCGACAGAGGAAAACTACCGGTGTGGTGCAAGGGTGAAATAGCAATTGGAACTGCTCGTGTGCTAGTGGAAGGAAACATGGAACTTCCAGTGTGATGAATGGACTAGCACAGGAGACTGATAGTATATTGGATGGACTGAAACAGGGAGTTTCCAGTGTGGTGGGGTGTCTGTGTGTGAGCACTCTGAGGATTAGAGAAGCGATCGGTCCCCTTCTCCTAGGAGAAGAAGGATCATATGTACCTGAAAGGGATGTCGACTTGGAGGTGAAATTGGCAAGCTGTTGTAACTGCACGATTTGCACGTGATGGATTTATTATAACGGCTGTGATTACTGGTGCTGGTTGGTTGGGATTGCTTGCTGAGGAATCTGCCACTGTTCATAACTGCACGCACTGAAAGAGGCGTTACATGTTATGAACATGAGAATAATGAAGCTGCGTAATGACAGGCGAAGATCTCAGACGTTCTGTTGTTGGATCTTCAGGTTTGGAGTTAGGGCCTTCAGGTCGGGGAGGACCTCGAAGTGGAAGAGGCTTCAGAATAGCGGAAAAAAGCTCCGAGATGGAAGGGTCTCCAGAACAGAGGATGATTTCGGGAAAGTTAGATGTGGTAAAGCTGACTTCAGTAATATGTGGCGTAGGTTCCGGGTAGGATTCAGGAAAGTTTAGACTTCTCGGGGAATGTGCTTGGTAGGTGGGACATGTGTCATCATCTTGATGAGGGTCACATTTTGATCACTACAGATGCCCCCTTCCCCATTTGTCGGAGTATGCGGAAGGAAAGTCGAGGAAGCGAAGTTACTCAGGGTGGATGCTTTAGAACTCATCATGAAGTTAGTGCGGTGAATCTCTTTGGATCACAATGGATCTTCTGGAATTAATTGATGGTTGTACAACTGGCTGACAGTTGTCACATCGAGCGACATTGTAATATCCCTAATGTAATTATGCATGATTTTTATGTATATAACAATTTTTTTTCATGTGTATATACGATTTGTATTATTATTATATGTGTGGGCTTTGATACTAAATTCGTTATAGATTTCTATTGTTAGTAATAATTAATTCAAATAGTTATTAGCATGTAGTTATTAGTGACTATTATTATTGTTAGTATTATTATTATTATCCATATTTAGTTATTTATATTTTTTCTTGCATTTTCTATCATTCTTTTAATCTAATCCTTGAGTCCAAAACCAAGTCCACACTTATATTACTTTTTTCATTCCTTGGCAAAAGCCAATCCATTAACAGCTTTACTCGTTAACTCATGCCCTATTACCTATTACCCTTTTATCTTATGTTCATTATCTCAAACCCATACCCAATAGTATTGAACCATTCTCATCTACCCAAACCTGTTAACTCACTAGTCACAACCCATTATTTACCTAAACCCATGAATCAAATCCTAATCTTAACCACCCAATCTAAATCCTAACATCAAATTCAAGTCCTAACCACAATCCTAAAAAATCAATTTAAATCAAACTGATCATCTCCTTCTCCCCTCTCTGTTCTGCGCCCAACAGCAAGATCACCCTCCCCCAGCGGAGCACGGCCGGCAGAGCCAGTGCACGCACACCATCACTCCCGGCCATCCCCTTTGCATGCCACCCCCTCACCCACCATCTAGCCGCCCCATCTCCATGGTCATCTCTCCATCGTGACCCTCTCTGGCCGAGCACCCATCAATACCCGGCTGCACTTATCCACCAAGATCCCCCTTGCAGCAACTCCCCACCTCACTCATTGTAACGCCCCGATTTCACGAATACGGGGACGTCACTGCAACGTATATACGTAAGTCCGAATTCCCTTCCCGTATATACGCTAAGCATCAGTACAAACAAGAATCAGAGTACGGAAGCAAATGGTGCATTATACATTCCAACACATATATACAATTACAGGGTTATCACCAGTAGTGATCTAATATTACATGAATATCATATCACTAATATGCGCAAATGCGGGAATACAAGAGATACACAAGATATATGAACAGTATAAAAGGGGCTCACATACATGTATACAAGGAACTGTACAAGTATAAATAGAAAAGGACACTCACGAGTTTGCTAAGAAGAAACTCGAGAGGCACACAGGGGGCCTGGAAGGATGTGACTCCGAAAGGTCGGCTGGAGGTCCACGCTACAGCTGCGCCACTCTGATCACAAGCTCCTAGCTCCATGACCTGGACGTGAGAATCCAGGGGAGTCAAATGATACTCCCCAGGCGAGTGTAGAAGCAAAACCAAGTGGTGAAGCAGGGTGAGCACAATAATGCATATATCAAGTGGGAATACTCAGGAGGCAGATAGGACAGAGCAGGTAAGAATAGATATGGCATGATAATCATAAAACAGGAAATCGGAATAAAACCAAGGACTAGCTACAAGGTAGTTATATCATAATACTCATAAAGCAGGAAATCCGATATAAAATCCGGGAAAAGCAAATACAGTAAGTCACATCACAGATTCATAACCGTTTAAGTTGTAGGCTTTGGTATGCGTCCCATTCCACATACCGCTACTTACAACTTAAAGAGCCGGTTATTATGACACTTTATTATTACTCGTCTCACCCATATATCTAGGTATGTGGCTCGGTGTACGGCCAACTCACATACATCCATATATAAGCAAGTCGAGGTTGTTATTGGAAACAAGCGGGGGTATCAACGAACTATGTTTACAGTGGGTCCCGTACATACCCGGGACCACGGCCCAGGATTGTTCCGTTGCTAGGTGACGGAACCTGCCGCAAGGCTAACAGGAGGGGCTTATGTATGCCCTATCATACAGGAATAAGGGAGCCAGCTCTCCCCTCGGTCCCCTGGAGGCCCACAGGTCAGACCGGAACATGAGTGCACAATACCTAATGCCACTGTAAACACGAACACATATCGATATCCGCATGTTTCCCCCGACCCAATACAAGTTGGTACATTTTAGGATTCATTAGTTTAATTATCACTTTACGGGAAAAACAGGTACAGGACATGATCAGGAAAATCGGGTGTACATAAATACTATATAGTCAAGTCACTGCATGTAAAGCAGGAATACAAGTCACTGATCATGATACAGGATAATAAAGTAAAGTTCCCGTAAAGGTGATAATCACAAGTCAAGTATATCATGCTGGGTGTAAGGTGATAGCATGATAGGATGGTGATAATGAATAAGCAACCAAGCATGATAATAAATGTAGGTAATAGTCTGGGTAAGTCAGGTCATACCAATAGGGTCCAGCCAAAGAGTAACATGCCAAGTGGTCAGGTAATAACACACTAGCTGTCAGGTGATTTACATGTGTTAAAAGGAAACATGTAACAGATAGGTCTAAGTAATGGCAGTGGTAACATGGAAGTGACTCAAAGTCCAACGACCACGAAGGGTCGGCCACGCATGGTATATGATACAGAAGTAAGCATATCAATAGCATGGCACAAGTACAAGATAAAGCCACCCTAATACAAGCAATAGCAGGGCAGGTGATAACATATCAGAAACTAAGAATACAACGACCACGAAGGGTCTGCCACGCATAGTATAAAAGCATCAAAAGATATATATATATAGACATGAAATCAAATACATGAAAATAGGAAATGAAATACTTATCGAGCCGATGAAACGGGAAACTCAAAGAGAGGCGAGATTACTCGCCTAAATCACCAATACGCCGAAATACCCGAAATCCACTGAAGTCCGGGACTCGCCATCAAATATAATAAAATGTAAATATTTGTGGAGAGAGAAAGAAGGAGGAGAGAGAAGAGAGAGAAAGAGAGGGAAAGTTTGGAGAGAGAGAGAGAACTAGAGAGGGACTCCTAGAGAGAGAAAGAGAGATTTAGGAGTGAAAATCTAGAGAGAGAAAGAGGAGTTAGAGAGGGAAAGAGAAGTTGTAGAGAGAGGAGAGAGAGAGAGAACAAGAGAGAGAGAGAGAAAGAGAGAGCAGGTTAGAGAGAGAAAGAGAAAGAGAGAGAGAGAGAGGACAGGAGAGAGAGAGAGATACACAGAGAGAGAGAAGAGAGAGAGAGAGAACAGGAGAGAGAGAGAGAGAAAGAAGGGGGAAACTGGCCCCCTTCTCCGGCCAGTGGCCGCCGGCCAGACGGCGGCGCCGGGCGGCGCCGGCCGCCGGCAGAGGAAGGAGGGGGCGCCGCCCCCTCCACAGAACACAGGGGGGCAACAGCCCCCCCCACAGCAAGGAAAGAGGGGGGGCTCTGCCCCCCTCAACAGAGAGAAGGAGAGGGGGCCTGCCCCCCTCTCAGCCCCAGCACAGGGGCCCAGGTGGCCCCTGGCTGCCCGCGGCCGCCGGCACAGCGCCGGCGGCGCCAGAACGGGGTGGCGCCGGCCACCCCAGGAGAGGAGAAGGAGGGGGCCCTGCGCCCCCTCCACAGAGAAAGAGGGGGCTTTGCCCCCCCCCAGCAAAGGCACAGGGGCCCAGGCGGGCCCCTGGCCGCCCACGGCCGCCGGCTCACCGCCGGCGGTCGCACAGAACCGGGGTGGCGCCGGCCACCCCGAGGAAGAGAAGGAGGGGCTGCTGCCCCCTCCACAGCGGCGCACAGGGGGCCCGAGGCCCCCTGGCCGCGCCCAAGGCCGCCGGCAAGGCGCCGGCGGCGGTCTGCCCCCGCCGGGGCAGCGCCGGAGAAGAAGGGGTCGGCGGCGATGGTGGTCGTGGTTGCCGGCCCCAAGGGAAAGGAAAAAAAAGGAAAAAGAAAAGAAAGGAAGAAAGAAAAAAAAGAGAGAGAGAGGATATGGGGTTCTCTCACCGGCGTTGGCCGCCGGAGGTGACCGCCGGGGAGCTCGAGGTGGCCGGTGATAGGGCTTGGTCGTCGGCCACAAAATGGAGGAGGAGAAGAAGAGGGGAAATGAGAAGAAAGGAAAAAGAAAAAGAAAAGAAAAAGAAAAAGAGAAGGAGAGAGAGGGTGATGGGAGAGGAATTAATGAGGGAGAGGGGAGTTTGTCTCCCCACGTGGAGGGGAGTAGGTGGAGCCGGCGGGAAAAGAAAAGAAAGGAAAGGAAAGAAAAGTAAAAGATCCCACAAAAATAATAATATAATAATATGGGCGAGAAATCGACCGTTCCAGAAAAATCCCCAAAAATACCCGGAGGTAGAAAACATCATCCTGAGGAATAATATGAAATCGGTTTTCCAAAATAAAATCCCATTTTCAAATTAAAAATCCGGAAGCCAACCGCCGATACCGGTCTACACCGGGTCGGCCGGATTTTGATAAATTATGAAAAATCCCAGAAAATGCATTAAAGAAGAAAACATGATTTTAAGACGTAAAGTGAAAGCGGAATTCAGAAATTCAATTCCGATTGTAAACTAAAAATCCTGGAATCAGTTACCTACCGACTCCGAAGGAATTTCCATAAAATCATAAAATCCCCAGAAAAAGAATGTAGGTAGAAAATATGATTCTAAGTAATAATGTCTAAAGGATCATTTAGAAATTCCAAACCGTTTAAGAATTAAAAATCCAGGAATCGGTCAGCGGCACTGGCCGACACCGGTTTTGAAGACTTTCATTTTAATTCCAGAAAAATCTAGAAAATCATAGAAAATATATAATAATGGAAAATGATATTTAAAACTAAAATCGGTCAATTCTAATTATCAGAATATCCAAATCGAGTAATATACTAGGATCGGGTCCTTCGGTTCAGGCTAGGGCTGACTCCGTGTCCACGAATCCAAATCCAAAACAAAACAATCATATAAGGAATTCATCATACAGAATAAATACAGGAAACAAATCGAAAAAATACGACTGAAAATCTGAATACGCAACTAAGTACGTATTCCGGGAACGGGGTATTACAATCCACCCACCTTACAAAAAATTGCGTCCTCGCAATTTCGTTAAGGGGCAAATTGAATACAAAGGGGACAACGGTGGAATTTATACCAATTAAGATATGAAGCACTAGAGGTAGGGCTCTCAAGTCAACTGAATAATAATCATACTCTGCATTTCCGGCTGATGATGTCGTGGCTGTGTAATAAATCTTTAGAATAATGCTGAATAATACTGATGATGTCGTGGCTGTGAAATAAATGAATACTGATGATGTCGTGGCTGTGTAATAAAGAAAACCCTGGAAATCCTGAGCATAATAAAGAAGACCGATAATTAAGAATCCCGATTGCTGTCTTCCGAAGATAGCCAGATCAAGATCGATCTGGAGAATACCAAGCTTCATAGAATTGGCCGAAGAGATCCCATAATAGCTTCTTTCTGAACCAGCCACTACCTCTCTAGTCTAGTCATATCTTAAAATAGTATAAGGCTTCATAAAACCAAAACATAAAACCAAAACAGGGAAAGGATAGGAGGAATTTGGAATCCAAGGAAAGATAGTCAAGGAGGGATTTGAAACCAAAGGAAAGATAGTCAAGAAATAGATAACTCTGCACTTGCAGTTGGAATGTATAACCAAGACTCATGTATTCCAGTTGCAAATCTCTTTACCATTGATTTGCCTTCTGGACGTACTGAGGAGGTTAGAGCCTAAGCTGACCTAAGCTCTGACGAGCCTAAGTTGACCTATGCTCTGATACCAACCTGTAACGCCCCGATTTCACGAATACGGGGACGTCACTGCAACGTATATACGTAAGTCCGAATTCCCTTCCCGTATATACGCTAAGCATCAGTACAAACAAGAATCAGAGTACGGAAGCAAATGGTGCATTATACATTCCAACACATATATACAATTACAGGGTTATCACCAGTAGTGATCTAATATTACATGAATATCATATCACTAATATGCGCAAATGCGGGAATACAAGAGATACACAAGATATATGAACAGTATAAAAGGGGCTCACATACATGTATACAAGGAACTGTACAAGTATAAATAGAAAAGGACACTCACGAGTTTGCTAAGAAGAAACTCGAGAGGCACACAGGGGGCCTGGAAGGATGTGACTCCGAAAGGTCGGCTGGAGGTCCACGCTACAGCTGCGCCACTCTGATCACAAGCTCCTAGCTCCATGACCTGGACGTGAGAATCCAGGGGAGTCAAATGATACTCCCCAGGCGAGTGTAGAAGCAAAACCAAGTGGTGAAGCAGGGTGAGCACAATAATGCATATATCAAGTGGGAATACTCAGGAGGCAGATAGGACAGAGCAGGTAAGAATAGATATGGCATGATAATCATAAAACAGGAAATCGGAATAAAACCAAGGACTAGCTACAAGGTAGTTATATCATAATACTCATAAAGCAGGAAATCCGATATAAAATCCGGGAAAAGCAAATACAGTAAGTCACATCACAGATTCATAACCGTTTAAGTTGTAGGCTTTGGTATGCGTCCCATTCCACATACCGCTACTTACAACTTAAAGAGCCGGTTATTATGACACTTTATTATTACTCGTCTCACCCATATATCTAGGTATGTGGCTCGGTGTACGGCCAACTCACATACATCCATATATAAGCAAGTCGAGGTTGTTATTGGAAACAAGCGGGGGTATCAACGAACTATGTTTACAGTGGGTCCCGTACATACCCGGGACCACGGCCCAGGATTGTTCCGTTGCTAGGTGACGGAACCTGCCGCAAGGCTAACAGGAGGGGCTTATGTATGCCCTATCATACAGGAATAAGGGAGCCAGCTCTCCCCTCGGTCCCCTGGAGGCCCACAGGTCAGACCGGAACATGAGTGCACAATACCTAATGCCACTGTAAACACGAACACATATCGATATCCGCATGTTTCCCCCGACCCAATACAAGTTGGTACATTTTAGGATTCATTAGTTTAATTATCACTTTACGGGAAAAACAGGTACAGGACATGATCAGGAAAATCGGGTGTACATAAATACTATATAGTCAAGTCACTGCATGTAAAGCAGGAATACAAGTCACTGATCATGATACAGGATAATAAAGTAAAGTTCCCGTAAAGGTGATAATCACAAGTCAAGTATATCATGCTGGGTGTAAGGTGATAGCATGATAGGATGGTGATAATGAATAAGCAACCAAGCATGATAATAAATGTAGGTAATAGTCTGGGTAAGTCAGGTCATACCAATAGGGTCCAGCCAAAGAGTAACATGCCAAGTGGTCAGGTAATAACACACTAGCTGTCAGGTGATTTACATGTGTTAAAAGGAAACATGTAACAGATAGGTCTAAGTAATGGCAGTGGTAACATGGAAGTGACTCAAAGTCCAACGACCACGAAGGGTCGGCCACGCATGGTATATGATACAGAAGTAAGCATATCAATAGCATGGCACAAGTACAAGATAAAGCCACCCTAATACAAGCAATAGCAGGGCAGGTGATAACATATCAGAAACTAAGAATACAACGACCACGAAGGGTCTGCCACGCATAGTATAAAAGCATCAAAAGATATATATATATAGACATGAAATCAAATACATGAAAATAGGAAATGAAATACTTATCGAGCCGATGAAACGGGAAACTCAAAGAGAGGCGAGATTACTCGCCTAAATCACCAATACGCCGAAATACCCGAAATCCACTGAAGTCCGGGACTCGCCATCAAATATAATAAAATGTAAATATTTGTGGAGAGAGAAAGAAGGAGGAGAGAGAAGAGAGAGAAAGAGAGGGAAAGTTTGGAGAGAGAGAGAGAACTAGAGAGGGACTCCTAGAGAGAGAAAGAGAGATTTAGGAGTGAAAATCTAGAGAGAGAAAGAGGGAGTTAGAGAGGGAAAGAGAAGTTGTAGAGAGAGGAGAGAGAGAGAACAAGAGAGAGAGAGAGAAAGAGAGAGCAGGTTAGAGAGAGAAAGAGAAAAGAGAGAGAGAGAGAGGACAGGAGAGAGAGAGAGATACACAGAGAGAGAGAAGAGAGAGAGAGAGAACAGGAGAGAGAGAGAGAGAAAGAAGGGGGAAACTGGCCCCCTTCTCCGGCCAGTGGCCGCCGGCCAGACGGCGGCGCCGGGCGGCGCCGGCCGCCGGCAGAGGAAGGAGGGGGCGCCGCCCCCTCCACAGAACACAGGGGGGCAACAGCCCCCCCCACAGCAAGGAAAGAGGGGGGGCTCTGCCCCCCTCAACAGAGAGAAGGAGAGGGGGCCTGCCCCCCTCTCAGCCCCAGCACAGGGGCCCAGGTGGCCCCTGGCTGCCCGCGGCCGCCGGCACAGCGCCGGCGGCGCCAGAACGGGGTGGCGCCGGCCACCCCAGGAGAGGAGAAGGAGGGGGCCCTGCGCCCCCTCCACAGAGAAAGAGGGGGCTTTGCCCCCCCCCAGCAAAGGCACAGGGGCCCAGGCGGGCCCCTGGCCGCCCACGGCCGCCGGCTCACCGCCGGCGGTCGCACAGAACCGGGGTGGCGCCGGCCACCCCGAGGAAGAGAAGGAGGGGCTGCTGCCCCCTCCACAGCGGCGCACAGGGGGCCCGAGGCCCCCTGGCCGCGCCCAAGGCCGCCGGCAAGGCGCCGGCGGCGGTCTGCCCCCGCCGGGGCAGCGCCGGAGAAGAAGGGGTCGGCGGCGATGGTGGTCGTGGTTGCCGGCCCCAAGGGAAAGGAAAAAAAAGGGAAAAGAAAAGAAAAGGAAGAAAGAAAAAGAGAGAGAGAGGATATGGGGTTCTCTCACCGGCGTTGGCCGCCGGAGGTGACCGCCGGGGAGCTCGAGGTGGCCGGTGATAGGGCTTGGTCGTCGGCCACAAAATGGAGGAGGAGAAGAAGAGGGGAAATGAGAAGAAAGGAAAAAGAAAAAGAAAAGAAAAAGAAAAAGAGAAGGAGAGAGAGGGTGATGGGAGAGGAATTAATGAGGGAGAGGGGAGTTTGTCTCCCCACGTGGAGGGGAGTAGGTGGAGCCGGCGGGAAAAGAAAAGAAAGGAAAGGAAAGAAAAGTAAAAGATCCCACAAAAATAATAATATAATAATATGGGCGAGAAATCGACCGTTCCAGAAAAATCCCCAAAAATACCCGGAGGTAGAAAACATCATCCTGAGGAATAATATGAAATCGGTTTTCCAAAATAAAATCCCATTTTCAAATTAAAAATCCGGAAGCCAACCGCCGATACCGGTCTACACCGGGTCGGCCGGATTTTGATAAATTATGAAAAATCCCAGAAAATGCATTAAAGAAGAAAACATGATTTTAAGACGTAAAGTGAAAGCGGAATTCAGAAATTCAATTCCGATTGTAAACTAAAAATCCTGGAATCAGTTACCTACCGACTCCGAAGGAATTTCCATAAAATCATAAAATCCCCAGAAAAAGAATGTAGGTAGAAAATATGATTCTAAGTAATAATGTCTAAAGGATCATTTAGAAATTCCAAACCGTTTAAGAATTAAAAATCCAGGAATCGGTCAGCGGCACTGGCCGACACCGGTTTTGAAGACTTTCATTTTAATTCCAGAAAAATCTAGAAAATCATAGAAAATATATAATAATGGAAAATGATATTTAAAACTAAAATCGGTCAATTCTAATTATCAGAATATCCAAATCGAGTAATATACTAGGATCGGGTCCTTCGGTTCAGGCTAGGGCTGACTCCGTGTCCACGAATCCAAATCCAAAACAAAACAATCATATAAGGAATTCATCATACAGAATAAATACAGGAAACAAATCGAAAAAATACGACTGAAAATCTGAATACGCAACTAAGTACGTATTCCGGGAACGGGGTATTACACTCATAGCCATCCTCTTCTCTAGTGGAGTCCGGGCAACACCTTCCCAAGCTCCAGCCCTTGGCCGGCCTTTCCAACTCCGGCGAGCCCCCGCGACGCTCGATGACTCCCCAATCTCCTCCGCCGCCTCGACGGAACATCAACGACGCATTATCACTCCTCCGTTGAGTCGCCGCATCGTCAAGCTCCCATTGCTGTGAATGTTCACTTTATTCTTTTTATTTATTCGATCAGTTATCGGTATCATTCATGTGATTATTGTTCTATTTAAAAATATTATTATTATTGCTATTATTTTGCCATTCGTGTCAGCTATTTAAATTGTCTAATTAAATTGTCATTATTTAAGAATTGTAAAGCTTCACCATAATGGAGACTTGATCTTTCTTTGTTGGTAATAAATTAGATGAGAGTTCATAGGATATTTTGAGTATTTATTTTAATGTGATATAGCCTTATTAAAGATTGGATATTGGACTTGAATCTATTAGTGAGTGTTTGTTCTCATGTCTTTTCTTTATTTAGTGTTGCCAGTAGTGTCCATGTATCTATTCGTATCATTTCAGATTATTATATGACTTATTGGACTAGTATGATATCATGTACCGTTTCATATGATGCCAGTGACTGTACACTTTGCACATTTAGTTGATAGAAACATTTATGGGCATCGGTTCATGTGTTACCGTTACTGGCATAGGTCTAGTATTGATATACCGTAGACGAGACTTGACCTTGTTACTGATATAGCTGTGATAAATCTTAGAATGAATATACATGTTAATTTTGAGGTTGATGGATCATCGAAAGAGGTTAGAGAACTACACTTATGTGAAGTGTTCAGTCATATTGTTTGGTGACACATTTTAATGATCACCATTATAATAATACCATTTTTGGGTATTTTTAGGAATTTGTTTAGAGCTCTGACCATACACACCAATAGAGATATTAGTCGACTTGCACCTCTTATAGTCGACTAATACCCTTTTCAGTCGACTTAGCATAGTCCTTTAGTCGACTAAGTTTCTGTTCAAAAAAGTTGTGTACTCTCTGTTTGTTAACTGTAAGCTATATTAGTCGACTTGCCCTTTCCTATAGTCGACTTACACCTTTTATAGTCGACTTATCCCTCCTGCTAGTCGACTAAACCAGTCAAACCTCCTATATTAGTCGACTTGCTTCCCACCCTAGTCGACTAATTCTGGTTCTAATTATTTATAAATTTCTTATGAATTAAGGACCTTACCTCTTAGCTATGATCTTGGCTATAGTTGGATGAATATGGTTTTGAAGAATAGGCATTGATTGAATTGACCTGACCTGATAGATCTTAGATATATACCTGATATATTACCGAGTTTTGGGATCTTATCATTGACCTTGATAGAAGTAAGAGTGTGTGATGATCTTGATTGGATTAGAGTATGGGGATTTGATTATATGTGTCAGAACATGTAGTATTGTAATTAGTGAGACTCGGATATATCGATGACTCAGAGGATGTATATATCGATGACTTGAGGATCAGAGTAGATTGATAGTAGGAGACTGATTACTGATTATTGATATATTGAGACAGTGGTTTGTTGTACCAGATTACTCGATACAAATTGATACTTGAAGTTCACGATGATTGTATAGAGACTGTTGATTGATAGATTAGTTACTATTGTATTTTAGTGCAGATGGATATAAGATATTGACCGGTTTTAGATTAGACTGTCCATTAAGCAGTATCTGAATTCGTTATTATATGGATTCATATTATTGAAAGTTATCGAGAAAATATTGTCAGACTGGAACACATATATTGTTCCATTGTTCTATCGTTTATACGGTAAGATTGTTCACATTGTTATTGTTACATTATTGATATTGTTATTGTTACCATATCGTCCCAGTAATCGAAATAAAATGGATATTGATTGTTATAAATAATAATGTAAATTGACAACTTACACCAGGATTGGGAAAATTGATGGAGGAGACAATTTCTGTATTTTGGGTGGACTTAGGATACAGGTTGCGCAGCTGAGATACGATTTCACTACAGGATTCCGAGGGATGACTGACATCCCGTATTGTTTATATGTCATTGTTATTGACACATTGTTATTATTATTGACTACCTAGCGGTAGGACCTGGTTCAGCGCCAGGTGATTGGGCTGTCATTCCGGGTATGTACGGAACCCACCTAAAACATATACAATGTCTCTTCTATTAATTTCAATAATTTAGGATGTTGATTGACACGTGTGGTAGGCGTAGTATGGGTTGCGTCTATTATAGGTGACAATTAGTGTTCGCTAGCATAATTAATAATGATAAATTGTTATAATGTATTGTGACTGACCGTAATCACCTGACTGTACATGTATATAATTATGATAGACATATGATTGTACACATGATCCGATTGTATACCAAACTAGTGACATATGTTAGGTTACACATTTTGGCATTAGTTGTTTCCTTTTGTCATGATACCTGTTATGTATCGTTCATAGTCTTGTTCTTTATTTTGGTTATTCTGTTATCTTTTATTTCAGTTATCATATTTTCATTACTTATGTTGTTATTATACACGAGCAACTTTCTCTTTACACACACACACTCATTAGGTCGCTTCTGACGACCCTGGATTCGGACGTCTAGGTTATTGGTCATCTTCTTATATTGTTTAGGTGTTCGTGTGATCGTACGCTTCAGAGGAGCTAGATTTTCTCTCTTTTTGTTCTGGTATTCTTATCTTTCTTGTCTCTTCCTGCTATTTTCTAATTTTTTATGCATATCAGATTCAGTTTTTATTTCAGTTCTTATTCATATGATATCATGTGTGGATGCTCATATGTAATATTGCAGTGATCGTTGATTTATTATGGTTTAAATTTATAGCTTGTTCTGGGTTACTTTAGGCTTAACGTATATGTATGCGGTATTTTCTTATGTATATACGTCGCCGATTCTAGTTGTGACTCCGTCTCCCCGTATTTTGGGAAGCGGGGCGTGACAGACATGATCTCCTAAAAGGCTGAATCGTGCATCTCTCCAAATCTTGGGATCATTATGAAAACACCTAGAAGGGGGTGAATAGGTGTAAATGCTAATCTAGAAACTAAATGCGGAAGCTTAAAAACTATTTTGCACAAACTTAATACAACCAACAAGTGTAGCCGAATTCCCCGTGAAGGGCTCTGGACTAACTCCTCTTGATTCCCCTAGATAAGGGTTGACGTGCTATATGAAGCTCTCGTGGTTAAGTACAAGTGAGGCACACACAAACAATCCAAGCATATAAGGATAAGCAATATGAATCAAATGCAAGGACAACTCAAGCATACAAGATATGAATGAATAATGCTATGCACAACACAAATAAGGAGAGTGAGAGAGAGTTTAGAGACAATGGATCAAACGCAAACACAAGGATATATTTCGACGTTCGAGCCCCTAACTCTACGTCCCCGCCTTCACCGAGAAGGATTTCTAATCCACTAAAGGAGTACCAAACTCCTCTCTCAACTTTATAATGCCACCGAGGCAATACAACCACAATCTACCTCTACCGAAGAGGGATAGGCCCGTAGCCAACAACCAAACTCCACCTCTCATTAGAGGGAGCAAACACAAACGTCAACCTCTATCAAAGAGGGAGCACACCACAAGAATAAGGGTTTACAACAAGTGGTCTCTTTCAACCACAAACACAATCTTTTCCACAAACACAAGATCCTAAATAGATTAGGATAGAAGATATAGCTCAAGTGGATATCAAGGTGTTTTTGGAAATCAAATAACAAAGAAAAACTACTTAGGAAATCTCTTGTAGATGATAGAAATAAAAATCCAAAACAATATCCCAAAAATCTAGTTTTATTTGATTTTCCAAAACCCTTGATAAACAATAAAGATGAAATCTTTTAAACTCTAAAACACTTTTTAAAACTTGTAAAAACACTTCAGAAAAGTAGAATTTTTTGCTCTTGAAAATCTTAGCCAAAATCCCAAAGAAATGGGGTTTATATAGGCCAAACAAAAAACTAGCCGTTAGGCTGATCTGTCAGCCTGACAGGCTTGCGGTCGACCGTCCGGTCGACCGTCCGGTCGACCGCCCAGATACAGAGAGCAAAGCTCTCTGGTCCGGTCGACCGACCGGTCGACCGGCCCATTGCCTGCCTAGACGTGCACAGACCTGTGTACGTCGGTCGACCGACTCTGGCATACGGTCGACCGGGCCGGTCGACCGCCAAAGCCTGACAGCCAATATACTGGGTCAGAAAAACAAGTTTAAAATATTTCTAAAAATTCTTTAAAAACTTCTAAAAATCCCCAAAAATAGTTTACCATTTTGCATTAATATATAAACTTGTGATAAATATTTCAACTCAAATATCAAGCATATGAAACTATTTTTGTGTTTTATCATTTTTACCAAAAACCAAAACTAGTATTTTGTCAAACTTGAATTTTTCAATAGGAAATTTGATTTTTCCTAAAACTCATAAATAGGCATATCAAAATAAGTTTGTCTAAGATATGAAGCATGTATGTATATTGAACACATCTAATATACATAAAAACCATTTAAACTTATTTTGATCAATCTATTCATGAAAACAAATATCAGTTAAACTAAAAAAGAAAAACCAATATCTAAACATAAAACGTGTGTGTTGTGCACTTGAGCACATCAACTATTCTTATCTTTATACATGGATCTAAAACAAACTAAACTAGGATACATAAGTCTTCTTAACGATCTTCAATCTTCAAGCCGACTCGATCCCAAACGTGATCCACCGAGTGCAAAGGTATGATCTTGATGCTCGGGCACTGGAATCACCATGTGAAAGCTTCGAAACTCCTTTGTTGAAGCTAATCACCAATTAATATCTTGCTTAATGATCTGAAACTAAAATCATAAGATTATTAGTAAACATAACTACATGAGTTAATCATCATCAAAACTAGAGAGGAAGGCTTCCAGGCCAACACATTATGACTGGAATGGTAGAGTTTTATAGTTTGACATTGATAGTTGATCTTTTGCCTTTATTGTTGACCAAAGTCTCAGGATCATGGGCTGACTTTTTAGGGATTGAAAATTTGAATTGGAAGCGGTTGGGTTTCTTGTCCGTCTATAAATAGAGGGAGATCTATAAGAGGAAACCATCTTTCGTCTTTTTCAAAAAATTCTTGCTTCAAAATCATAATTTCTTTCCTTGCTGCATCGTCATGTCATCCTTTCTTCTTTTCAACAATGGGAAAAGAGAAGGAAAGGGAAGAAGACGAGAAAACAGTGATCAGGCTTTCTTCTAGGGAGTTTAGAAGGTGTGTCACATTAGTCATCATGAAGAAGCTGTTACGGCGCATTAGTCATCATGACAAGTTGTCACCATTTAAGGTGACTGGTAGGACTCCTGCTCCCCCTGGAACGGGTGATCTGGTTTAAGGTTGCTTGACTTTTTTAGGGGACGAGGTTCGATCTTGGGGTTCAGGGTAAAGGCATCGGGTTGCCTGTTCAAGAGCCATGACACAGATGACGGTAGACGACTGCTCTTGGGAGACATCCTCCAATGAGCAAGTCTCTGTTGGTTCAGCATGAGGGCCTCTCAATGGTGACATGACTGGAGGGATTAGATATGTATCATGCGTATTTTCTTTTCAAAAAGTTGTAAACATAGAGATATAAAAGTGATTTGTATTACTCTTGTCAGATATAATCAAATATATTAAATAGAATGTATTCAGAATGAAAAGATCTTCAGAATATATATATATATCTATATATATATATATATATATATATATATATATATATATATATATATGGAATTGAAATGGTCATCTGGATCTTGCCTGATTTGTTTTTACCGTTGGCTTTCTAAAACTGATATGACTATGCCTCTTCAGAGTGCTGATCTCTATCGCTTATATGGTTGGTTGGATATGGAGTGGTTTGGTGAGTTTGTGCTGCTGTTTTCTAGTGTAGGAGATCCCATCAGCGGCACCTGTAAACTTTTAGAACTCCGAGTGGAGATAATCCCAACAGCGGAGTTGGGTTCATGATTGCTTCAGAATGGGGCTATTCCCATCAACAGAGCGATAAATTTGGTAGGGCTCCGAGTGAGGAAAATTTCAGCAGCAGAGTGGGGACTCTGAGTGGGGGACACTCCCATAATGGAGGGCTTCGATCGTCCGTAGGCTAACCGAGAGGGAGCCCGTAGGTAGGTCTTTCAACGGGTCGGGTCCGAACCCAGAACGACCCCTTTATACGGGTATGGGTAGTGTTGTTTTGGACCCATCCCTGTATATCCGATTACTAGATGGGACGGGTCTAGTTTTACTTAAACCAGACCCGGTTACCCATTTACCTGTTTCAAAACCCAGTTACCCAAGTATAAATATCTAGATTGGAGTTAGAAACCCTAGAATCTATTCCATCTACGGCCTCTGCTTCCTCATGGGAGCAGATCTTGCAGTACATGGTCCTTAAATGGACCCTCTGCTTCCTCACGAATGCTCTCGGATTGGCTTTTGGGGTTTTTGCGGTGTAGAATTTCGTGCTTACGATATTCGCGACGCTGATCGCGGCGTTCATTGCGTCGTCGGCGGCCGGATCGGGGATTCCAGGGGTGATGGTCTACTTGACTAGGGTCGATGCACCTGATATCTTTTCCTTGAAAGCTCTCATCGTAAATGTATAAGATACCCTTTCTGACTTACTTCAATGTATCGATTTTCACTTTGATGGGCTACTGCCTTTTGTTGAAAGGAAAAATGAAATTTTATTTATGACTATAATCCTTAGTGCACACTGGAGATTCTATGGAACTCTTTCATTTTATTCTTGCTTATATAAATAAATATTGTTAAACTGAACATTTTTGTCTCTATAAACCATGGTTTATATTTGTATCATGAAGTGATTGTTCTGTTTGAAATCTGATTGCCTTGCTCCATGTGAATGCTCTTTTTGGTTCAAAACTAACAGGACTAAATTCTCAATACAGTAAAATCTTTCTGGCTAGAGACGGATCCGAGTAAACGGGTCTGGAACCCGTAGGTAAAGTGGGTTCGGGTATGGAACCCACCTTTAAGACCCGCAGGTAAAACAGACGGGTATGGTATCCCCTTGGAAAATCGAGTCTGGGTCTAGTACCACCAGTACCTGCCTCAAACCTGACCTGTTGACGGGCCTACCCGTAGGCTGGCATTTGCATTGTCAACCCTGAGTAGGGGTCACTCTTACAATGGGACGTATAAGCATTTTAGATCTGATGGGAGACACTCCTATCAGCGGAGGGAATGATATGTGCATACAAGCATACAATAGAGCACAATAAATATAATGAAAGTCAATATAAGCGTAACAGGGTGGATTAACAAAATTATGTATACTTAACTTCTAATGGCACGAAACCGGTACGTCGAGGGAATAATCCAAATAAGAAAACCGTCATGTATATACCCTATGCTTTGTGCATTTATAGGTTAAGTATGCGTAATCCGTGTTAATTCGAGATAAACATTACATGCAAGAATATGCAAAGAGTATGTTATTGGAATAAAAGTGATTTGTTTTCGGATAATACCTGGACCATCATATTTTTTTGGAGTGTTTAATTTGTACGTTCAGTAGGGTTGGTTGGTTTAGAGTGTTTTGGCAAGCATGCAGTGTTGTCTCCAAGTGAGAGTAATAGCGGTACCTGCAAACTTGATAGGGTTCTGAAGTGAGGTATGACCCATTGACATATTGGATGCGTCGACTCCAAGTAGGGGTGGAACCCATCAGCAGAGTGGTGATCCGAGTCTCTAAGTGGGGAAAATCACAACAGCACAGTAGGAACTCTGAGTAGGGAACACTCTCACAATTGAGGGTTTTGACTGCGTTTGGAGTGTTTTGGCAAGCCTGCAGTGTTATCTCCAAGTGAGAATAATCCCATCAACGATACCTGCAAACTTATAGGGTTCTGAAGGGGGGTGTGACCCATCGACATATTAGATGCGTCGACTCCGAGTGGGGAGTGGCACCCATCAGCAGAGTGGCGATTCAAGTCTCTGAGTGGGGGAAATCACACCAGCACAGTAGGAACTCTGAGTGGGGAACATTCTCACAATGGAGATTTTCGATCGTCTGTAGGCTAATCGAGAGGGAGCTCGTAGGCTGGTGCTTGCGCTGCTGCCTTCGAGTGGGGACACTCTCACGTCGGGACGTAAAAGTATCAAAAACTGATAGGGGGACACTCCCATCAGCATGGCAGTGACTCCGAGCCGGGGACACTCCCACAACGGAGAGTTTCGACTACCCGTAGGCTAATCGAGAGGGAGCATGTGCCGCCTACGAGTGGAGGAACTCCCACTTCGGGACGTACAAGTATCACGGAGGGATGGGGGACACTCCCATCAGCAAGGTGGCAAGAAAACGGTTAGGAGCAAAACACATTTTATTTTATTAATTTAAAATAAAATACACGAGCTTTAAAGGAAATACAAGGAGTGTTATTGGTTGATGTATTTTTTTTGTCTTTGGAGGAAGAATTGGGTGACTCAATTGCCTTTTACTGAGTGATTGTTGGGTAAGAGGCGGAGTGCTTGACAGTCCTGCACTGGTGGCTACCCCGCGTATTAGAATGTACTATTTGAGGAAGTCTTAGTAGACAAATTTTTCCAGGTACCAACGGAGATTTCTACAACGAGTGGTCTTGTGTCTCTTTCTTTCGTGCAAGAAATAGTACTCTTTTGCTTTGAGAAGTGTGGGGTCACGTTCGATCGGCTTCGGGCGTTTTATCCACGGTTGGCTCTTGATGGCATTGAAGACGTCGTTGATGGGGAGCCTCAGAGGGGTAAAGTATTGCTCTACTTTGTAGGCTCAGAGCAGATTTAGATAAAGAATCGAGAATGCTTGTTTCTTGAAGGTGGACTGCCCCCAGTTCTGATTGCTAGATTGTTTTCTTGGGACCATTGTTGCTATAGAAGAGGCTTTTGAGAAAGGATTGGGTTGGTATAAGTACACCTAAAGGGGGTGAATAGGTGTACAAGCTAATCTAAGATAAATGATGCGGAATTTAAAACTTAATTGCTGACACACTATGTGTAATCAAGAGTGAGCCTGAATTCTCCTTGAAGGATTCTGAAATTACTCCTCGAGATTTTTCTAAACTAAGAGTTGAGGTGCTATTAGAAGCTCTCTTGATTGAACACAAGTGTGGACACAAACAATATTAAGCATATGAATATAAACAATGTATAGCAATGCAAGATATAAAAAGAGATAGAGTTGAGAGATAGTGGGTCAAACCAAACACCAAGATATGTTTGAGGTTCGAGCCACTGCTCTACGTCTCCGCCTTTACACAGAAGGATTTCAACTATCCACTATAGGATCTTCCACACAAGGACCTCCACTGAGTAACTACGACTTAACACCGGAGTACACAACTTCTCTATACAACACAAACCTCTACACGAGAGGTGGCACAAAGCTTAGCACAAAGTAAAAAAGAAATAAAACTTAGTGATCCAATGATCACAAACTCTCTCTTAGTGATCTTGAAAGATCACAAATAACTTTTCTTATAATACAAAAATCTTAAAGATAGATTTGAGATGCTAGTTCAAGTATGTGAGAAAATAAAGTATTTTGGAAAAGAAACAACTAAGAAAACACTTAGAAATTTTTTTTAAATAGATATGAAAATGAAGATCAAAACTAAATTCCCAAAGATTTGTTTTCTTTTGATTTTTCAGAGAAGAGTTTTGGAACTAAGACTTCTTTTGAAAACTTTGTTAAAAACACACGAGAACGTGAGAAAATTGCTCTTAAAAATCTAGGTTAAAACTGGCCTCAAAGGACCCATATTTATAGGGTCTGAAAATATAGCCGTTGGGATTCAGAATAAGTCAGAAATGACCTCTCGGTCGACCGCCCCAGGCAAACTTGCCTAACCGTCGACCGCCGGTCGACCTAGGCCAGAACCAGTGAGTTCCCTCTCTGGGTCGGTCGACCAACAGGTCGACCGGGGCCAGATCCACAGAGCAGACTCTCTGGATCGGTCGACCGCTAAAGCCTGTGCACTTCTGTGCAAGTCGGT
This sequence comes from Agave tequilana, assembly GCA_038442645.1. NCBI lineage: Eukaryota > Viridiplantae > Streptophyta > Magnoliopsida > Asparagales > Asparagaceae > Agave > Agave tequilana. Next base: position 30,498 of record JAVJIF010012565.1, on the reverse strand, counting down.
CGATCGGTCCTGTCTGTGCACTTTTGTGCACGTCGGTCGATTGGTCGGTCGACCGAGCCAGGCTTCAGTCGACCGTTAGCAGCCCAAAAATCAGGGTTATAGGTTGAAATATTTGGTCTTTTAAATACCTATAAAATCCCATAAAAGTTCATAAATTTCACAAAAAAAGTTCTTATAAATATTTGAAATACAAATATGTGTGACCAAAAATCAACACATATTATAAACTATTTGAACTATTTTTAAGGCATGAAAATTAAGCTTTAAACTAAAAACCGTATTTTTCAAACATTAACTTTTAAATGAAAAATGAATTTTTCGCTAAACTTGTAAAAATACAAAAACATGATATTTAAACACTTTTGAAGTATGGTGTGTATGGATAGAATCCAATACACAAATATAAAAAATATATCTATATTTTTGACATTAAATCCAAAACTCAGTTTTGTTAAAAATAAAATTTAAAACACATGAACTAGAATCATCAAAATAAGTTTTTTTAAACAATGAAGCATAGATGCATATGGATAAAATTCAGTATACATTTAAAAATGTAAAACTTGTTTTTGATTCTATCTATTCATGAAAATGAAAGATATATTCTTGAAAATCAAAACGGTTAAACTGAAAACCAAAATTATTGAACTTGCGTATGTGTGTGTGAACTTGAGCATATCAAGACTAATCTATTCTTACACAAGATCTAAAAAAACTAAAACAAATATAGATACAAGTTTCTCTTCGATCTTCATCTCCAAGACGATTCGATCCAAACACGATCCAAAGAGTTTGACTCCATCCGAGTGCTAGATGCGATCTTGACGCGCGAGCTCTTGAATCATCAAGTGTTAGCTTCAAAACTTGACTTTGAATCCTTTGTTGAAGCTAAACACCAACTAAGATCTTGATCAATATCTAAAACTATATAAACACAAGATCATTAGCAAACTAACTTTCATAAGTTAGTCATCATTAAAACTAAGGTAAAGGGCCTTATGGCCAATAATCTCTCCTTTTTTGATGACGACAAAACTTATGAAGTTATATATGCATATATTAAGAATAGGCTTCATGGAAGCCCCCCTTAACTTATGCATACCAATAAAATACATAAGATATTCAATGTAAGCTCAAATACTAATAAACAATAATAAAACAATTATGCAATAAGCATCATAAAACATGCATATATAAACACTAATTCTTCTCCCTCTTTTTGTTACTCATCAACAAAGAGGTGAAGACAAACAAACAATACCAATAAACATATTTTAAAATAAAATTTTGATACCAATAAAAATAATCAATTGAAAGAAATCAATTGAAAGTGAAATCATCCTTTTTTAAAAATAAAATAATCTTTTTATCAATTAATACCAATAAAAAGACATGATACTAATTGAAAGTAAAAACCAAATTTTTAGGTAAATACTAAAACCATTTTGCAATAAAGATATCAATATGAGAATAATACCAATTTAAGATTATTGATACCAATATTGAAAATGCTAGCATGTATCAAAACAAAATATTTTTCATCATAAAGAATGGGAGTAAGATATCAATTGAAAATAAAACCAATTGAAAGATAAAACAAGAATTTTTTCCCCCTTTATGAAATACCAATAAAAATAATACATAAGCTTGTAAAGATACCAATTATCATTAAGAATATAAAGCCTAGCATAAAATCAATTGTACTTTAAAATGTATGAACATTGTATAATAAATACAAGAAAAACATCTATATGTATGTATGATCAGAGAAATATAATATCAATTGAAATTAAGATGCATACATATAGAAAACAAATATGAGTATATAAAAATGAATTTTCATCAAGATCATGTATATCTCATAACTACTACCCTATTCTTGCACATATTTGAAAAATATTCAATTTAGAACATACAAGGCATGGTCACCTATCCAACCGCTCTTTGATAGTAGGGTTTTCAAAAATAAGGTTTGAAAATTATTTTAGCATAGAGAATAACGAAACTAGTTTTATGATAATTTTGAAAACGAGTACGAAATCCTTCAAGTAAAGAATAAAACATAAATATATCTCATAAAGATATGCTAAATACACAATAATTGACACTCAACAAGCTATAAAGCACATAGATTCTCATGAATCAAAATGGTGAGTGAACAAAAAATATAGAGTGTACAAAAATCATGTAATCAACATATATATGGAGATAAGACAATGAAGCTCAATTAAAATTTCTTACTCAAAAAATAAGAAATCATCAAAACTTCACTTTCATTAAAACTAAACAAACTTCAAGGTATATATATATTTTGTCGAAACTAAAGTATACATACATATCCCAAATATAAACGAGTCCACAAAAAAATATTGCATGAGGGCAAGTGGCTCTAGGATGATATGTATATTTATAGTTTTAGACAAAATTAATATATACATGAAGTAAAATACGAAAACATGTACAAAAATAGGTAATACAAGTGTAAATGTAAGAATCATCAAAATAAAGTTATACAAGTACGCCTAATGAGTACATATGAGCAATAAAGCACAAATACATAATAATTAAGTATAGCTCACTAATTGTACAAATATAGACACAAGTTTTAATAAACAAATATAAATACAAGTTTTAATAAAAATTTACATCTAAACAAGTAATCAAAATATGAAGTGCAAAATATAAACAAACATGATCATTAAGGTAAATGCACGTGCTATTAATTCTGGGATATACACAATAGCTAAACTCTAGTGAGAACATAAAAATATGAATGCATATAAATATGGGTGTATCTCAAAGACTGTCTATGTATATCACATATCTAATTAACGTTGCATTTAACATAATAAGCATTAAAACATGACATGCTAAAAATCATCAATGAAAGCATGTAAACAAAAATGAGAGTTAGAGATAGTTATCAAATCATATGAACCAATCTCTAAATCATAGTAGTTCTTCCACCAAAACTTCCCTTGAAAGTGATGCATCCATCTATATGATCTTTGAGCTCGAACCCATCAACCATCAAGGCACTGATACTCTCACGTCAAGTGAGCCCACACCTACATCAAATACAATAGAAGTGAGTTTTAGTACCCATACTTTCTTGGATCCATGAGGGTTAGCACATTTCCTAACCCAAACAAACTTACTTGCAAAATTTAAAGTGTTCAATCTATCATAACAAAACTTTGCAAGGTGGCCCATATGTCCACAATATGTATAAGTGTACACATTAGCATTCAAAGATCATGTGTGTGAGCATGATGGGCAGGTGTATGCCGTGATGGGTGTCCATTCATATGTGGATTATGTTTCTTTCGAAACATAGATTCCAACCGTGTGTGATTCATAGCACATTGGCTCAAAGTGGAGCCCAAACAATTTACACTCTTCTTCAAAACACAAATATCATTATCACTTGAAAAAGATGTGGAGCATGTATTCTTATCACTAAGAGGTATAACAATAGAATCATGACAAGAATGAGAAGAAAATCATTTTTCAAATAAATATTTTCTTTTGAAATTAAATCCATTTCTTTTGAAATAAACCAATTTTTTTTTTCAAAGAATCATTTTCTTTCGCAACAAAATCAAATTTTGAAGACAAAACCTCATTCTTTTTCAAAACATCAATAAACTCATTTTTATTTTTCAAAATTTTATATTCATTTAAAACAAGGTCAAGTTGGGTTTTAATGAATCGTGTTCATTTAAAACCTCAACCTTTTCTTGCAAAATTAAATCAAAATTTGAAAATAATTTTTATTTTTCAAATTTAATTCAAGACTTTTCTTTTTCAAAAGTATGTATTTTTCTAATAAGTTTTCACAAAACAAAGATTATTCTTCATTTAAAGCATGTGCATTTATAGCATTGTTGTCACATGAAGAACTAGCACAATCATCTAGTTGAGTGTCTAAAGTTACCTCAAGGGAGTCATTCTCTTGGACCTTGAAGCAAGCTTGGTCAAAGTCATCTCCGCTAGATTCCTTCTCCAAAACGTATGTCGTTTGTTCCTTAGGAGAAATCAATGTGTTCCACACTGTAAAAGCGGAATCACAATGAGAAATTAAAGAAAGATGTTCTTTACTTAATGTGTGCCTAAATGCCTCCATGACTTGTGCATTAGCCTCAATGTACTTGTCATTACCAAAATAGGATTTCTTGGTAGTGGTAAGATAAACATGTAAACTTAGACTTTCAAATATGAACTCATTTTAAATTTTCACAGATATATGTTAGAAGTATCAAACATATGTGGAGCAAGATAATCCATGAGTGTATAAACTATATGTGTGCAATGCAAATCTAGATTAGCAATCTAAGAATCACACTCCTATGTGGTTTAACCGAATATTAGGAGCGCTAGCTCTGAGACTAATTGTAAGTACACCTAGGGGGTGAATAGGTGTACAAACTAATCTAGGATAAATGATGTTGAATTTAAAACTTAATTGCTAATAAACTATGTGTAACCAAGAGTGAGCCCGAATTCCCCGTGAAGGGCTCTGCAACTACTCCTCGAGATTCCTCTAAACTAAAAGTTGAGGTGCTATTAGAAGCTCTCTTGATTGAACACAAGTGCGAGCATACAAACATTATCAAGCATATGAATATGAACAATGAAAAGCAATGCAATATATAAAGAGAGATAGAGTTGAGAGATAGTAGATCAAATATAAACACTAAGATATGTTTCGAGGTTCGAGCCACTGCTCTACGTCCCCGCCTTCGCACAGAAGGATTTCAATTATCCACTATAGGATCTTCCAAATAGGGACCTCCACTGAGGAATTACAACTCAACACCGGAGTACACAACTACTTCTCTCTATAACACAAACCTCTACACAAGAGGTGGCACAAAACCTAGCACAAAGCAAAGAAGAAATAAAACTTAGTGATCCAATAATCACAAACTCTCTCTTGGTGATCTTGAAAGATCACAAACAATTTTTTCTCAATACAAAGATTCTAAAAATAGATTTGAGATGATAACTCAAGTATTAAGAAAACAAAGTATTTTGAAAATAAACAACTAAGAAAATACCTGAAAAAAAACTTTTAAATGGATATGAAAATGAAGATAAAAATTAAATTCCCAAACACTTGTTTCTTTTGATTTTCAAAAAACTTTGAAACAAATAAAGATAAGAGTTTGTCACTAATACTTCTTTTGAAAACTTTGTTAAAAACACTTGAGAAGTGGGAAAAATTGCTCCTAAAAATATTGGTTAAAACTGACATCAAAGGACCCATATTTATAGGGTTTGAAAATATAGCCGTTGGGGTCCAAAACAGGTCAGCAATGACCTGTCGGTCGACCGCCCGGCTGACTGGCTAACTGTCAGATTTCTGACCATTGGGGTTACCGGCCGACCGCTCGGTCGACCGCCTCAAGCAAACTTGCCTAACGGTCGACCGCCCTGTCGACCAAGGCCAGAACCAAAGAGTTCCCTCTCTGGGTCGGTCGACCGTTCGGTCGACCGGGGCCAGATCCAGAGAGCAGACTCTCTGTATCGATCGACTGCTCGGTCGACCACTAAAGCATGTGCCCTTCTGTGCATGTCGGTTGACCGATCGGTCGACCGAGCCAAGCTTCGGTCGACCATTAGCAGCCTAAAAACCAGAGTTATAGGTTAAAATATTTGGTCTTATAAATACCTATAAAATCCCATAAAACTTCATAAATTCCATAAAAATAAGTTCTTATAAATATTTGAAGTACAAATATGTGTGACCAAAAATCAACACATATTACAAACTATTTGAACTATTTTTAAGGCATGAAAATTAAGCTTTAAACTAAAAACCGTATTTTCCACACATCAACTTTTAAATGAAAAACTGATTTTTCTCTAAACTTGTATAAATACAAAAATATGATATTTAAACACTTTTGAAGTATAGTGTGTACGGATAGAATCCAATACACATATAAAAAATATATCTATATTTTTTATATTAAATCTAAAACTAACTTTTGTTAAAGACAAAACTTAAAACACATGAACTAGAATCATCAAAATAAGTTTTTCTAAACAATGAAGCATAGATGTATATGAATAAAATTCAATACACATTTAAACATAAAACTTGTTTTGATTCTATCTATTCATGAAAACGAAAGATATATTCTTGAAAATCAAAACGGTTAAACCGAAAATCAAAACTATTGAACTTATGTGTGTGTGAACTTGATCATATCAAGACTAATCTATTCTTACACAAGATCTAAATAAAAACTAAAACAAACCTAGATACAATTCTTCTCTTTGATCTTCATCTCCAAGACGACTCGATTCAAATATGATCCAAAGAGCTTGACTCCATCCGAGTGCTAGATGCGATCTCGACACGCGGGCTCTTGAATCATCATGTGTTAGCTCTAAAACTTGACTTTAAATCCTTTGTTGAAGCTAAACACCAACTAAGATCTTGATCAATATCTGAAATTATATAAACACAATATCATTAGCAAACTAATCTTCATAAGTTAGTCATCATCAAAACTAAGGTGAAGGGCCTTTGGGCCAACAGTTGGATGGGAAGGAGACCTTGAGTGTGAACTCAGATCTCATTAAAAGTACCAGTTTGTGGTGGATAAAAATCGGCTCACCGTGAATGGACTCACCACAAATGAAGTTTGGGCGCTCTCCGGTGATGTTACCTATCAGAGCACACAAAAGATGCATCTTTCAGGTTAGGAGCACCGTGCCGACCTAAGATCCTCGGACGTGAGAATCAGTAGGTGGAATGTAGGAAGGACTGGTAGAGGAAAACTTTCGGTGTGGTGGAAGGGTGGACTAGTACGGAGAACTGCTAATGTGTTGGTGTAATGAAACAGAAAACTTCCAGTGTGATGAATGGACTAGCACTGGGGACTGCTAGTGTAGTGGATGGATTGGAACATGGAGCTTTTCAGTGTGGTGGTGTTTGATGTGCTCTGAGGGTTAGGGAAGTGATCGATCCCCTTCTCCTAAGAGAAGAAGGATCATATGTACCTGACAAGAATGTTGGCGTGGAGGCGGAATTGGCGGGCTGCTGTAACTGCACGATCTGCATATGCTGGATTTATTGTAACGACTGTGATTATTGGCACTGGTTGGTTGGGATTGCATGCTGAAAAATCTGCCACGGTTCATAACTGTTCGCGCTGAAAGAGATATTACATGTTATGAACGTGGGGAGGATGAAGCTGTGTAACGACAGGCGGAGATCTCGGATGTTCTATTGTTGAACCTTGGAGTTTGGAGTTGGGGCCTTCAGATCGGGGAGGACCTCGGAGTGGAAGGGACCTCGTAATAGTAGAAGACGATCTCGGGATGTAAGGGTCTTCGGGACGGAGGATGATTTCAAGAAAGTTAAATGTGACGGAAGCTGACTTTTAGAAAGTTGGATGTGACGGAGGTTCCAGATAGGACTCAAGGAGTTATGGACTTCTCGGAGAATGTGCTTGCCCATCCTCCTGATTAGGGGTGAGCATCGGTCGGTTCGGTTCGGTTTTTGCTAATTTTTACAAAACCGAATCGAACCGATTAGACTTAATAACCGAACCGAACCGAATCAACTCAGTTCGGTTCGGTTTTTCGGTTTTTTCGGTTAGGTCAATATATTGCCATCATTTCTTACATTTTTTAATCACCATTATATTATCATCCTTAATATTATAATCTCAAATATTCATTACCCAAATTAGAAATAAGAAAAAGATTCTAAGCTTAATGTGAATTGAAAATTTCATATTCTAAAACTTTTACACCGTATTTGAGCTCTTATATCAAAACTCATATAATTATTACTAACTTTTAATGATAAGAATAAAAAAAAGAACTATATAATATAAATATTATTCTCAATTGTGATGGTGTACTTAATATTGCTTTCATATATTCAACATAAAAAAGATGGTATTATTAAAACTAATGAGATAAGCTTCCACTAGTTTTTATTATGAACTATATGATTCACTAAATTGAATTTGAGTAGGTTAATATATAGAGTGAGAAATTCGGTTCGGTTCGGTCTATTCGGGTTTTGGAACACAAAACCGAAACCCGACCGAATTAGAGCGGTTCGGTTCGGTTCGGGTTCGGGTTTCGGTTTTTGGTCGGTTATTTCGGTTATAACCGAACTCTGCTCACCCCTACTCCTGATGAGGGTGAAATTTTGACAATGACACAATACTTACAATAAAACTTTCTTTCACCATAAAAATTCAAAAAGATATAAAATAGATGGAATTACTTATGGTTACTTCCTGTACTCGTTTCATACGAACAAACTCCCAGCAAAAGAATGGCAAAGGAGAACTAACTTCACCTTTTTGTGTGTTTGTATTAGCGTCACTCTTTCCTTCTTCAATCTTCATAAATATTCAGAGTTTGGATCACAACGAGTCCCCACGAATCTCTCTCTGTTCATCGATCTTGGAACTCCCCCATCTCACACGCCCAAAATCATAATGGTGATGCCCTTCACCATAGCCGTTGCGAACTCGCTCCCGCCAAATTTGAATTCAAAAACCAACAAAAAGACCACAAAATCTCACTCCCAAAAGAAACGCCACCTCATCATCCCCCTCCTCAACCAATGCAAGTCCCTCACCCAATTCCCCCAAATCCACTCCCTCATCCTCAAATCCGGCGACGCCCAGCATCCCCTCCTCCTCTCCAAGGCCCTCCGCCTCCTCTCCGCCCTCAAATCCCCAACCTACGCTCTCCAAATCTTCACCACCCTCGAAAACCCCGACATCTACCACTACACCGCCCTCATCGGCGCCATGATCGACGCCGGTTCTCACCTGCAAGCCCTCAAGCTCTACTCCCAAATGGTCCACAATTGCATCACCCCTGACCCTGTTGTCGTCTCGTCCTGTCTCAAAGCCTGCGCCCTTCACTTGGCTCTTGGCGAAGGTAAACAGATCCATGCCCAGGTTCTCAAACTTGGGTTCGGGCCCGACAGGCTTGTGAGGATGAAGCTCATTGAGATTTATAGCAAGTGTGGCAGATTTGAGGATGCGGAGTTGGTGTTTGATGAAATGCCGAGTAGAGATGCCGTGGCGGCCACCATTTTGATTGATGCCTACTCGGGGTGCGGACGGATTGAGGAGGCGATGGCTGTTTTTGCGGCGGCGTGTGAGAGGGACGCCGTGTGTTGGACCGCGATGATCGATGGGTGTGTTCGAAATGGGAGGTGCAGTGTGGCTTTGGACTTGTTTAGGGAGATGCAGAGGGAGAAGGTCTGGCCTAATGAGGTCACTGTTGTCTGCGTGCTCTCTGCTTGTGCTCAGTTGGGCGCGCTCAAGCTTGGGAGATGGATCGATTCATATATCGACAAGTACAGGATTAGGCGAAATGTGTTTGTGGGCTCGGCGCTTATCGATATGTACTCAAAGTGCGGTAGCTTGGACGAAGCGCAGAAGGTGTTTGAAGGAATGGTAGTGAGGGATGTGATCTCCTATAACTCGATGATTACGGGACTTTCATTGCACGGTAGGAGCAGTGAGGCTGTCCAATTGTTTCGGCGACTGGTTGAAGAGGGTCTAAGACCGACATACATAACCTTCGTTGGTGCCTTGAGTGCTTGTAGCCATGGTGGTCTAGTCGATTTGGGGTTCGAGATTTTCGAATCCATGGCCAAGGACTACGGCTTAGAACCCAAGATTGAGCACTACGGTTGCATGGTCGATCTCCTAGGCCGCGTGGGTCGCCTAGAAGAAGCTTACAAATTTGTTTCAAGGATGAAAATTGAGCCTGATCAAGTTATCTGGGGTGCTTTGCTCGGCGCTTGTAGAGTCCACGAAAACCTGGCCTTGGGAGAGAAGGTGGCCGGAATTCTCATGGGCACTGAATCTGCTGACTCCGGGACTTATGTTCTGCTCTCCAATGTCTATGCCGCGCTCGGGAAATGGGAGGAGGCTGTGAGGGTGAGGAACGCGATGAAGGACCGGGGAATTCAGAAAGAACCCGGTTGCAGTTCAATCGAGGTGGACGACGAGATCCATGAGTTCTTGCTTGGAGACATTCGTCATCCCCAAAGGGAGGAGATCTACAGGAAACTGGAAGAGTTGGGTGGTGTTTTGAAGAAGGAAGGGTACCGTCCAGAGAGGGACGCGGTGCTGCAAGACATTGAGGAGGGGGAGAAGGACTGGGCTCTGGCCATCCACAGCGAGAGGCTCGCGATATGTTATGGCCTGATAGCGACACAGCCAGGGGCGACGATAAGGGTTGTGAAGAACCTGAGGGTGTGCAGTGACTGCCATTCGACGATCAAGCTCGTCGCCAAGGTCGAGAAGAGGAAGATAGTGGTGAGGGACAGGAATCGTTTCCACCATTTTGAAGAAGATGGTACCCGTTCTTGTGGGGATTATTGGTGATACAAGCTATGAAAATTAAGGAAGTTCAGCAAGAAAATATGTCTGCTTACAAAAAGAGCAAGAATTGATAATGTTTATGACAGACAATTGAATTGTTCATACAACTCTACAAATATGCCAGGCTGAACTCAATGCCTGTTTTTCTCACACGACCAGATAAAACATCCATATTCAAATATCTTACATGTTACAGTACAAGACACTGAAGACTTATGACTCACATCCCTCAGATGGAAATGGTGCTCTGCTCTTAAGAAGCCAAAAAAGAGAAGAAAGAGGAAACTGAATCTGATACAGACAATCCACTGGTTATACAAGGAAATAGCTACTCAGTATTTACAATTGGCACTGTCGTGCGACTCGATGTTGGTATAGAATTTGATGTTACGGTTGCAAGAGCACGCTGTAATCTTTATATTTTGTAAAGAAAACCTGTGACTGTTCATCTCCTGAAATGAAAACTTAGCCTTGAACTCCATTCAAACTGTTGCAGTTGTATATATTGTGCATGCCAGCAGCAATGGGATCCAAAAGCAATACATAGGAGCATGGAGAAATGGGTTCATATCATAAGCCTTCACAAGAGCTCTGCATTGCTGCAATGATTCAATGGAAACATAAAGGGCAAGAAGTTAAATCCTTGGATTTTCCAAAAGACAAGAAGAAAATTTAGGAAGCACATTTTATAAACAGTGTTCTAAAAATCGGTTTCATTATTCGTGCGGTCCAACACTGAATAATGATTAATCGGATTAATCGGAGATTAATTGGAGATTAATCGTTTTTGAAAATTTTAATATATTTAATTATATTTATACACAACTACACATGAATATATACAATTAATTGTTGAAAATACCTAAATATTATACAAGACAATATCTAAATGTGAAATTATAAATCATGATATGATAAACAAGATAATATGAATAAATCGTAAAAAGATGAAGTAAAAGAACTTATCTCTTCACATTAGTAATCCAAGATTTCAAATTTTGCCACATAAATATAAATCAAAGAACTTACTTGCAAAATAAGATAAATAAAAAAATTAGTCAATTTATCAATCAAAATCATGAACTTTAAAGAATGATGGAGAAAGATTGTTAAATAAGTTAATTTAAAAAATAATCAAAAATAATAAAACATAAGTATCACTTTATGCAAAATATACAATAATAAAATATCATAATTCATTTACTATTTAATAAATAACAATTAATCTACTATTTAACAAAAGATCATTATCAAATCATCAACATTACAATATAAACTACTTAGCGATCCAACACACTCAAAGTGAAGATTTTCAAATAAAAAACATATGAAATACCTAAATGATTAATCGAAAATTAATCGGATTAATCGGGGATTAATCGGGCATTAATCGGGGATTAATCGTTTTGGACCCGATTAATCGCCCGAGCGCATAATCAGAGCGATTAATGTAATATTAAGCGGGCTATCACCGAATAGGATTAATCGGCTGATTAATCGGCCGATTAATCTGATTTTTAGAATAGTGTTTATAAATAAGATCTAGACGTATACCCGTCTATACTCGTCCCCGCTTGAAATCCTACCAGTGCAAAATTAGTCATCCAACTTGGATCACATTATCGTCATAATTATTTGATTTCTTAAGAAGTTTCAAGCCACAACTTGATTTCTACCACAGAAATAAAATTAATCTTCACATGAGACATAAGAAGAAAAATGCACAAAATTTGCAAAGACTTTGATGCTTACCTTCCAGTGTTTCCACAAAATCGCAAGACAAATCATGAAAAGTAATTTTCTCATCCACCGCCAACTAGAGAAGAAAAATGCATTGCGAAAACTTTTATGTTTAACATGTCTCCTGCTCTCTTTAGAATGATCATCTTCTTTCTTCCCCGACAACGAAAGGAAGTGTGTCCTGTATGCTGTTCTTTCTGCAGCCATGGCGGCAACAACTAAAGTTGTGGGTAGAAGAACAAAGCATAGGTGAGGAAAAACAATTACCATGACATCAGGCACTCCATGTACCAATATTTATTGCCGTTACTGAAACTTTTAACCGCCCATCCTTTGTAGTTCATATATGTCATCTTGCTGCCTTCAGTATAGATGTGCCCGTGGATCCAAGGGAAGAACAAAAGATAGAATAAATATAAAAGAATTCCTGTCCATATTATTGTCATCCTAGAAAGCTCCATCAAAACCCAAAATGCACCATCAACCAAACATTCCCTTGGACTCCTCCCGCTGAAGCTAGGATTAACTTTCTTGTACGTGTAAAATTGCTTAGAAAACATGAGAAGAGCTCGGGGAACAAGAAGCAACGAGAAGAGAAGTGCAAGGACCATCCACAAAATAGGTTGATACATGGATGCCCACTGACAGCCCATAACAAAAAAACTCCTTCAATCTCCAATTAACTCTATAGGGAAGCCCATTGATGGAGAGTGGCCTTAATTGGCTATAGGTTGTACTTCCTGAAATGTCAGTTGCTTCTATTTGCAGCCAATATCGATCTGGAGCTGAGTCTGCAAATGCCCTCCAATTCCATGGGGCAACGTACATATCACCCCGTGTTTCATTTCCTTCAAGCTTTACCATAGATGAATCCAACACCAAACTAAGACTTCCAGATGTAGAATCATATATTTTTGCCGAAACAGATATAACCAACTTTTTTGAGAAAATTAGAGCTCTTATGGTCTCATAAGAGGATGTTCTCATAGTTTGACACTTGAAATCACGCCAATACGAAGCCCTTTGCATAAATCGAGAGTCCAAAGGAAAAGTAGGCAATATAATCACATCCCGAGATCCAAATTTGAAATCAGTGTCTAAGAATGACACATAACCTGAATCAATGGCAACTATTCTCATAGCTCTACTACTCCTCCAATCACCCATCTCCCACTCCCAAAATTCAGATTTAGCCTTTGCAGAGCAATTCTCCTTACCAACATCGCTCAGTGTTCCTTCATGAATTTTAAACTGATAATACTTTCCTGATTGAGGGGTATGGTAGCGTTTTAGATTCTTCCCAAACTTTGCGTGGAGATGCCCACAAAGGTAGGTTGATATGGAATGCTTAAGAAAGACATCTTTCAGACTTTTTCCTGTATCTGTTGATGTTGAAAATGATAGGGGGAAGTGCCCAAATGATATTTTTGTTACTGATGATTTTGGGGCTTCAGCATCCCATTGTGACAGTTCTGCATCTAAATCTGCAAGCAACTTGTCAGTTGGATGTCCAAACAGATTGGTTGGGCCACGCAAACCGATTTCCATTGTGCTATCAAGACCGACAAAAACATGCTTCCATCCACCGTTCTGCATTTGAAAAATCAACCCAACCATCAGCAACCTAGGAAAGAGGATTATGGAAGAATACACCAGCTGAAAAATAAAGAAAAGGTGCATTTGGGGTACACATGGAATCAAGAGAAAAGAAAGTGAGCCATTTTTTTTTTTGGTTTTACTTGTCTGGTCAGTGAAAAATGGCAGAAAAAGAAATAAGGAAAAAGAGCTATATATTCCATGTGGTGAAAACTTTGCCAACTGAAAGTAGACAAAATGAAACAAAAGATTCATTTTATTTTAACTCTTCTCCATGTATTTTACTTCTGCTATGTACTGCAACAAGTATAACCTAAAACTTGAAGCTCCGAAATGTCCAACAAGATTGCTGTGAAAAAGTAAATCGGCGAATGCAAATATACCTGTAGGCGACACAATTCACTCTCAAGATTAGCTGAATATTGGATTTGTTTCATATTATTAGTTGATTATTCACTTACCAGTATGTAAAATATAATGTATATTGCAGTTATGGTCAAAATCACATATTTGATATTCCTAATAGTTTTTGTAGAGAAATAGAAACCCTAGAAAGGAATTGATTAATTTTCATAAGAGAAGGTACAAGGTATACATAGAAGACAAGGTGGATATATGGGTAACACCCAATAACCCAATACTAATAACCCAACTTAACACTCCCCCTCAAGCTAGAGCATAGAGATCTAACATACCAGCTTGTTACATAGATTAGAAAATACCTGAGATGATGCAGCTTTGGTAAGGAGATCAACCAACTGCTTTGATGACGGTGTGAATGAAAATATAACCACCTTCTTTGTCCAAGCATCTCTAACAAAATGACAGTCAATCTCAATGTGTTTGGTCCTTTCATGAAATACATGATTCTGAGCAAGGCAGATAGCAGACTGATTATCACAATGCATAAGCATGAGCCCAGGCTATCTGAAACTACGCTTCATTAGTAGATTTTTAACCACACCATCTCGCATATCATATGAGTCATAACTTTATCTCAGCTTCTGCATACAAGCGAGACACATCTTTCTTTTTGCTCCTCCAAGTCACGAGATTTCCTCCAACAAAGGTGCAATACCCAGTTGTAGACTTTCTTTCTCATCGGTCATCAACATAACCTGAAATCGAATATCCAGAATTGCGTACATGCCCATGTTTCCTGTACACCAAGATTTTCTTGGACAACTCTTGATGTAAGCCAAAACCCTTATCGCAGCTAACTAATGAGTATGTCTGGGCTGATGCATGAATCTACTCAGTACCCCTGGCTTAGTAACCGTGAGATATATCAACTTCCCAATCAATCTTCTATATGTTCATGGATTATCAAGTGTGTGACTGTCATCAAACCATAAATCCATATTGGCTTCCATTGGAGTAGTAGCAGGTTTGCATCCCAAAAGGCCTGCTTCTTCAAGAAGATCCAGAGCATACTTTCGCTGGGAAAGAGGCATACTGTATTTTTAATGTGCAACTTCAATTCCCAGAAAGTATTTTGGGCGTCCAATGTCCTTGGTCTCAAAATGACGTTAAGATACTTCTTAATCTCCAATAGCTCAGCTAAATCACTACCAATCAGCAAAATATCAACATAAACATTCAGAACTACGATGCCAGACTTTGTGCGCCGAACGAAAACAAAGTGATCTGAACGACACCGGTGAAAAACCAATACCAAATATGATAAGGCTGGACTTCTTAAACCACACCCTTAGACTCTGCTTGAGTCCATATATGACCTTCTTGAGACTACAGAGTTTTGTCCCCCTGAGCAATATAACCTGGAAGTTGCTCCATATAAACTTCCTCCTGAAGATGTCTATATAAGAACGCGTTCTTAACATTCAGTTGGAACAATGTCCATGACAGGTTAACATCAATAGAGAACACAATCCTGATAGAATTCATCTTAGCAACTGGCGAGAATGTCTCAAAATAGTCGATGTCATATGTCCGAGTATAACCTTTGGCCACGAGCTTGACCTTATATCTATCCACAAATCCATTTGAGCAGTACTTTAAAGTAAAGACCTAGCGACAACCAACAATAACAGTATTTGTTGGTGCCGAAACCAACTCTCAAGTTCCTCTAAAAGCAAGAATTTTCATCTCATCATCTATAACCTGCTGATTGTGCACACGTATTGCACATTTTGTATCACTTATATCATATTTTTTATTTATTTTTAAATAAAACTCTATTTTTAATGTATTTTTCATATTCAGTGGTATGCAGTATACTTAACAGAGAAAATGGAGAGATTGATAGATTTAACCAATTAACTCCAAATAATTCAAAAGATCAAGCAAATCAAGGGAGTCAATTCAAACCCAAAGGTTCTAAAAGCTATTTTATCTAAAAACTGGATATATCAGATAAGATAATATCATCTAATTTCAAAAAAAATAGATTGTTTGAAAATCTTATTGGTTTCGCTGAAGATAAATGGATATCTTATCAATTCTAGAAGACAAACTGAAAATTTAAGACGATAAATGGATAAAGAGAAAATCAACGGATGAGATGAAGCAATTTAAATTCAGATTCAGATTGAATATATTTTAGTATTTTAATCATAACTTTTGCTACTAAAACTCAAATTTGATGATTCAAGATGATCCAGAAAGAAGACTTAAAGGGCTACAATTCTTATGTTGTATCACTCTTTCCAAATCTGTCGTTTGATAAGTCATATTTAGAAATCAACACGATAACAAGCTGCAGATCAGAATTGAATTTCTACATAAAATTTTGAATAAATCAAATCAAGTTTGGATATAAAAGGAGGATTCAAATTCAGAAATAGCCAGCTCCCCTATCTTCATACACTTCCTATCTCTCTGATTTTCTCCTATATATACCCTCATACCTCGAAGGCAGAAGAGGCACCACTCCAGAAAGAGATTTAGGTTAGTTTAGTTTAGGTTTTTTTTCTTCTTCAACGTAATTTATTTTTTCTTTTATTTTATTTTTAGGTTTGAGAGAGTTACATGATTAAAAGAGAGGAAGAGTTATTGAAGAGTGACACTATATAATCTTTTCTTCAAGAAGCTTATATTGAAGGTGACAATCAATGAAGGTTTCTCACTATTCTTCATCGTACTCAATCTGGCCAAGCATTGCTTTCATGTACATCTTTCTACTATTTTGTTTTACATTACTTCACATCTAATCATGGTATGTTAATCTACAACGGAGGTAAATTTTCTTCCTTTATCTCTTTTCTATTTTTCTTTCTTA
Source organism: Agave tequilana (assembly GCA_038442645.1). NCBI lineage: Eukaryota > Viridiplantae > Streptophyta > Magnoliopsida > Asparagales > Asparagaceae > Agave > Agave tequilana. Next base: position 13,536 of record JAVJIF010012565.1, on the reverse strand, counting down.
GTTTAATTTAACAATTTTCAATCAACACTTTCTCTTTAAATTCTTTTTCTTTGAACTTGTTTTTCTTTTCTTTTGAATTAACAAAACCATCTTAAATACTCTTCTTTTATCTCTTTTTATTTCTGATTTTTGTATCTACACTTTTCTTTATCTCTTTTTGTTTCTTTTTCTTTTATAAATTAAATAACAATATTACCACCATCTCTTCTTCTACATCTCCTTCTTAACTCTTTTTATTTCTTTTAAAACTAAGAAGAGAACTCTTAAATCTGTTTTAGTTAATTAAAAGAAGAAACTTATTATAAAGCTGCCATCGTTGTCCCTCCTTCTAAATCACGACTCGTTTGCCCTAGGCTACATGGTAGAATTGAGGACCTAGTACCATTCTAAACTTTTATATTTTTCTGTGCAGGTCAGAATCGATCATAACAAATTTTGGCGTCGTTGCCGGGGAGGAACGGTAAGTTTTCTTTTCTTTTTGATTTACTTTAACAATTTAATCGCTTTTTTCTTCTCTTTTTGGTGTATAGAGGATAATTTCAGAAAATTAGGAGTTGAAGTGGACATATTGCTGCTATGCGCCTCTGTCCAAGAAGGCAGAGCATTAGAGCCCACAACCGTGATGAACTACTAACTGTAATTTCTTACAGATTGCTTGATTTTCAGAGATATAAACTCTTTGCAGTTATTAGTTTATCTGTTTAACTCACTTTGTACATGTTTCTAATTAACAGTAACTTGTTGCTTTGTAAATGCTAAAAAACGTTTAGACTCTTGCATCTTAGGGCATCTGTCTATTTTGTTTCTTTGCATTATTGTTAAAGAGTGTTGAAGCAAATGTATGTTTGCATTTCATATAGCTTAGGAAACACACTTGTATGCTATATTGCTTGAGTGTTATTTTGTTATATACTTGCACACGAGCACTAAAACGATTTAACGGCATATCCTTAAACAAGATAATGTGAGGAAGTCATTACCCTCCCTTAGCCCACAAACCATCTCCTCACTCACTAACCCAGTCTAACTTAAAATTGAGTAAACATTGGTCCTAGGGACATCTCGGGCTCAAATAGGGATTATCTTAAGAGGAAAGTTGTTAGAAGTTGACTCTTGCCAAATCGGTATCGAAAGTTGAGGATTGAGGGGCGAAACCCCAAAGGCTGGTGGTTTGACATAATTAGGCTCGTTGCTTAGACACGAATACCTCCCACCAATCTTGCCCCTAACTGGCCGATTAACTTGTGGTCAGATTCTGCTATATACCTCATGTGGATAATCAACAGTTAAGAGTCGTCTGGGTCTAAGCTCTACCCTAACATAGGCCAGATTTTTTTATTTTCTTATTTGTTTATTTGTCTGTTTTTGTTTGTTCTTGTGAAAATGGATTATAATTACAATTATTCTGATTATAACTGAGATCCATATTTCACCCCAACCTCTTTCAATTCAGAAATTACCAACCCGGCATTACATAACTTTAATTTTAACCAACCAAGAATACCAGATTGGTCTTATCCAAAACAATATACGCCACATCCTAGTATTATGAACAAGAATGAGACAATCATCACCACTCTTCACCAAGTCAGTGGGGATACAACTCCCCCGAGTCTTACTATCAACAATCTTACCAACAAACAGCTTCATATAGTCCATACCAAGATGAACCTAAGAAGAAAAATCTTCTTTAGAAAAGACTTTTGAAGCCTTCCTTGAGTCCACACGACAAGTACAAATCATAGGGACTCAATTCTTTCAAACAATTCCCAAATCCAAGATCATTACGCTAATTTCCAAGTCCAACCACAACAAGAACCTGTTGACTTAAAAAAGAGTATGAAATTCATGGTTCAGTCCCAAAATGATTATATTCAACCCCAAGCAGATTGATTGTCTCAAATCTCTCAATAGGGTAGAAGTAAAAGTGAGTCATTTGATCAACACAATTAATGATAGAAGTGAGAAAACTCTACCTAACACATATTCGACCATTCCTGATTGTCTTTAACCATATTGACGAAGAATTATGGTATCTTGGAGATTTTAACCAAGATTCAATCTCACCACAAAACTTTGAACTTGACCAATATCAGCCTATTGACGAATTGGCAAGTTTTCATTACAATGAGATTGAACTTGAAGAAGAATGTGACACTGATTTTCAATGTTACGATTTAGTTTCACTTTTTGAATCTATGTTGACTCCGATATCCTTACCCGATTTGGACCCAATTTTGCACACTGATTCCTATCTCTATAGAGCTTGAACATGAATCACTTTTTTGAATAATCACATTCCATTATTGAAAAATGAATGTGAACTTGAATTCTATGATTTGGACCAAACCCATGAACCAACTCTCGAACCCAAACTTGATTTGAGTTTTATTCCTGAGTCAGTATCGGTTCCCATTCCCCTCATTGTTGAGTCCAAATCATCGATTTCACAAAACTACATTTCATTGTTGGATCAAAGTTTAGATCAATATGACTCCGTGATGATATCCCAAGATTGGACATATAACCGAAAAAAATTTCATGTGAGGATCTTGCATGATCCTATTCATATTGGGGATTATAAAAATGTTAATAAGAAAGAGGTTATAAAAGGTACGTTCCATGAAAATTCACAGTATTTAGATTAGGCAGAAACGCTTAGCCCAATGAGACCACCACCAAAACCACCACCTTATGGTGACAATTTTCCTTGTCTCTCTCCTTTTTCATGTATTATTGCACTTCATTCATATATTGAGGACAATGCATGAGTTAGGTGTAGGGGAGGGTTTACTAACATACTTACTTTACTAACTAAAAAAATCCTTCTTTAAAAAAACTTTTTGAAAAAGAAAATAATACTTTGACTTATTTTATAAGAAATTAAGTTAATTTTAAGGAATAAGAGAATCATAATTAGCATTTCTTATACTTGGTCAAAATAAAATTATTTGTTTGATTTTGAGGTTAGGAAGAAATATTGAAAAAGTAATTAAGTCTTGATTTTTACCTCAATGAAATATGCATACTTTATACATTTACACACTTAGGACTTAAAACAAAGATTCTTATGCCTTATATATATATAAAAAATTACTATATAAAAAAATCCTCTGATTAAACTGGGTATTTGTGCCTCATGAGGCATAATTATTCACGCCTAAAAGTGGTTCATGTAAATAAAAATCCTTAGCTTTGTGGCCTTGTTTACTCGAGTCTTACATCCTTGGGGTGTTTTCTTGCCCGATGCCCTAACACTGTCTGGTTTGGGAGTCACCGACTAAGCCTCGTTACATGGGCAAATTAGAAAGCCTAATAGAGCTAAGGATATTATCGTCATAAATGAAAAAAATATATAATAAAAATAATAAGGCATAGAGTTAGATTGAAGAATCCCGAGTCAAATTTTCGCGTTCACAAGGTGCATATGACTTTAGGTAAAATAATAGACTAGATGAGAAATACAATTTTAATTCTTACCTTAATTGAAAACAAGTTGTTGAATAGAGACTAAGTTTAGGATTAACTAAGTTTTGAAAATTCTATGACTTATAGATTACTTGAATTTTTACATTAATACTTCAAATTTTTTTTTCAAAATGCGTTTTCAAAAAAATACTAATACGTTATTTTTCTTTTTTATGGATTTTGTGGGTGCAATCCACTGAAAACTCTCACGAGACAGAACTCGTCCTCTAGGGTTAACCTAGAGGTTTAACAGCTTGTTGCACGTGTTAAATGCAACTGTGATTCCTACGACAGTGAGTTACTGTTAGGTTTGTTTTGTTTTTCTTTTCTTTTTGTTTTGCTCGAGGACGAGCAAAAGATAAGTATGGGGGCGTGATTGTGCACGCGCATTGCACATTTTATATCACTTATGTCACATTTTTTTCATTTACTTTTAAATAAAACTCTGTTTTTAATGTATTTTTTATATTCAATGGTATGCAGTGTAATAAACGAAGAAAATGGAGAGATTGATAAATTTATCCAATTAAATTCAAATAATTCAAAAGATCAAGCAAATCAAGGGGGTCAATTCAAATTCAAAAGATCTAGAAGCTATTTTATCTGAAAACTAGATATATTAGATAAGATAATATTATATAATTTAAGAAAAAATGGATTGTTTGAAAATCTTATCGGTTTCGCTGAAGATAAACGGATATCTTATCAATTCTAGAAGATTTAAACTGAAAATCCAAGAAGATAAATGGATAGCGAGAAGATAAACGGATGAGAAGATAAACGGATGAGATGAAGCAATTTAAATTCAGATTCAGACTGAATATATTTTAGTATTTTAATCATAACTTTCAAGATGATCCAGAAAGAAGACTTAAAGGGTTATAATTCTTATGTTGATCACTCTTTCCAAATCTATTGTTTGATAAGTCATATTCAGCAATCAACACGATAAAAAGCTGCATATCAGAATTGAATTTTTACATAAAATTTTAGATAAATCAAATCAAGTTTGTAGATAAGGGAAGAATCAAATTCAGAAATAGCCAGCTTTCCTATCTTCATACGCTTCTTATCCTTCTGGTTTTCGCTTATAAATACTCTCATACCTCAAAGGCAGAAGAGGCACCACTCCAGAGAGATTTAGGTTAGGTTAGTTTAGATTTTTTTTTCTTCTTCAATGTAATTTTTATTTTTTTAATTTTATTTTTAGGTTAGAGAGAGTTACATGATTAAAAGAGAGGAAGAGTTATTGGAGAGTGACACTAACAATCAATGGAGGTTTCTCACTTTTCTTCATCGTACTCAATCTGGCCAAGCATTGCTTTGATGTACTTCTTTCTGCCATTTTGCTTTACATTACTTCACATCTAATCATAAAATGTTAATCTACAACAGAGGTAAATCTTCTTCCTTTATCTCTTTTCTATTTTTCTTTCTTAGTTTAATTTAACAATTTTCAATTAACACTCTCTTTTATTTCTTTTTCTTTGAACTTGTTTTTCTTTTCTTTTGAATTAACAAAACCATCTTAAATATTCTTCTTTTATCTCTTTTTATTTCTAATTTTTATACCAACACTTTTCTTTATCTCTTTTTGTTTCTTTTTCTTTTATAAATAAAATAACAATAATACCGCCATCTCTTCTTCTATATCTCCTTCTTAACCATTTTTATTTTCTTTTAAAACTAAGAAGAGAACTCTTAGATCTGTTTTAGTTAATTAAAAGAAGAAACTTACTATAAAGCTTCCATCGTTGTCCCTCCCTGTGGATCACGACCCGTTAGCCTTAGGTCACACGGTAGAATTGAGGACCTAGCACTGTTCTAAACTTCTATATTTTCTGTGCATGTTTGACTCGATCACCTGCTTCCAGGCAGATATCAACAAAGCCTCTGTATAAGACCTGAGTATAAACTCAGAAAACAAAGATAGAGCAAACTGATGGAAAAATAGGATTAAGGTGATCATAAGAAATGAAATTCGAAATAAGATGATCAGCCCAAGACCTTTTACCTTTTCGAAGAGCAATGAAAATATCAAGATAAGAGGAAGTCAGAACTAGTTCGGAGGAAGGAACCTTTGAGCGATGAGTGTAGGCGTATCTGAAATTCCGAACTACTTGGTTGCAGGGGGATCCAGAGTTTCTATTAGCGGTACTGGCGAAGAAATAGTAGAAGCAGGTGTAGGCAACAGCACGGTCAGTAAAGGAGGAACAGTCTCAGAGATATAGTGATAGGGACCTGTGAAGAGAAATATAGAAGACTCGAAAAACGTAACATCAACAGACACCAAATACTTCCTGGTGGACGGATTATAGCATCAATATCCTTTTTGTGCTCTAGAATACCCAACAAAGACACTTCATAGATCTAAGAGATAACTTGTCTAGCCCAGGAGACAAGTCCTAAACAAAACAAGTACAGCCGAAAACACGAGGAGTCATGGAGAAAGGTGTTTTGTTAGGAAAGAAACAAAAAAAAAGGTTTTTATCAAAAATAGAAGAGGGCATCCTATTAATCAGATGACAAACACTTAACACAACATCAGACCATAAATATTTTAGAACACTTATATGAATCATGATGGTTCTGGAGACATCCAGAATGTGTCTATATTTGCGTTCAGCAACTCCATTTTGTTAGGATGTACGAAAACATGAGGTCTAATGAATAATCCCATTTTTGAAACAAAAAATAGATACATCTTTTTTAACATACTCCAATGCATTATCAGTACGAAGCACACGAATTGAATTAGAAAACTGATTTTTTATTTCATTAAAGAAAAGTTCAATAACACTGAAGACTTATGACCTCTCTTTTAGGAGATACAACCACGTCATGCGAGAGAAGTTATCAACAGAGAACAAAAAATATCTAAAACCCTTAATAGAGGGTACACGACTAGGATCCTATATATCAAAATGGACCAACTCAAATGCAGAACTACTACGAATATTGACTCAACTCTGAAAGGTAGCACGATGATGTTTACCTAACTCACAAGACTCACAACTTAAAGAAGAAATAAAAGACTCAATAGGAATAACAGACCGAAGCTTTAACACCAAAGGATGACACAAGCACCAGTGCCAAAGTAAAATTGGATCAGTAAAACTGGATCAAGCTGACCTGCAACCAAGCCAGTAGGGGTCACTCGATCATCCAAATAATGTCTCCTCGCTCATGCCCCGAACCAATCCTCTTTCTAGTCGACGGGTCTTGAACACACAATAAGAAGGGAAAAAAGTTATTTTACAGTTATTATGTTTAGTAAATTGGCTGATAGACAAGAAACTAACAGAAAATCGTGGAACATATAGGACATCAGTAAGGGTCAAAGATGGAGTAGCTTGAGCTACCCTATTTTCTAATACAGGAGCATGGGTACCATCAGCAATTTTAACAGAAAGGTAAACATGTAACAAATTTAATGAAATAAACTCTTGTTTAATACCTGTCATATGGTATGAGGCTCCTGAGTCTAATATTTAGGGCTTTTGAGGAGAGGCAGTATAGGCGTGTATACTTGAAGCAGATGCATAAATCGCTGAAAGATTATTCTGAGAGAACCCTCACTTTCAAAGTCTATCATACTCCTGCGACAGTATAACCGTGAAAGAGCCGAGAATAGCAGATGAAAAACTTTGAGTACCACATGGGACAGCAAAATTAGAATCAGATAGTCGTGCCCACTCAGGTCGACCAGATTTCTCCCAACACTTTTCGAAGATGTGATTGCTATGTCCACAATGCCTACATTGCCGGGGGTCTTTCTTAGAGGCACTCTGTCTGCCTCCATAAGATCCACGTTCACCTTCAACGAATCCACGTCCTTGTCCTCCAAAATCGCAGTCATGACCACGACCTCTGCCACGATCAGAATCAAGGCAGATTGCTCAATAGATGGTGCAGATAAAATATCGGATCCAGTAAAGACTAGCATAACTTTCGAGAAGTTGACAATCAACATGAAAATACTATCTCCTCCTAGTATCTGACCCCGCGCACCTGGGATCGTAGTGTAGGACTCAAGCCAGATAAAAATTTTGATACCGCTAGATCCTGGCGATATCCCCTCAGTGTTGCCGCATTAGTAACAACAGGTTGATGCATCTCTCACTCATCAATAAGACTTTTGAGTTCGCCATAGAACTCATGCACAGATCTGTCTTCTTGTTTGAGCTCAAATAAGCGCTCATAAAGCTCAAACACCCTCGAGGGGTTCTTCTCATTGTCATACATGATACATCGCTTTTAGTGTAACCCCACATCTGTTTAGCAGTAGTCAAGAACATAACACTATCACTAATCTTCTCCTCTAGACTGTTAAGAAGCCATGTCATCACAGAAAAATCTCGAATAAGTCAGGTCACATAAGTAGGATCTGTAGTAGCAGATGGATCTTGAAAAAAGTGAGCCAATTTGTTCTGAGTGCTAATGAATATACAGAACGCCTACGCCTATAACAAATAGTTGGATCCATTCAACTTCACCGTAATCCTTAACATTGTCTTGAGAACAGATATCTCAACCATCGGAAAGGAGATCATAGTGAAGAAGAAACTTGTAGTCTCAGACATAATAGCTAGTTAGATGGATCACTAGAAAATCAGACAGTAGTAGCAGTAAACAGCCAGTAAACGAGAGAAACAAACTTAGTTACCAGATAGAAGCATAGATAACCAGAACAGCATCAAGAAAATAATTTCTCAACATGAAATAGCCAGATCAGATGTTAAAAAACTGATTTTTAAGCAATAAACTGATCTGATCTCACCAGATAGGTCTTGTTGAGCATCAAATAAGCCAGATCAGATTTAAAATTTTGATTTTTGAGTAGTTGCAGTAATGTTTGAGATCTCTTGGAGAAATTGGAGTGGTGACGACACCTTTAGGAGAATAAGGAAGTGTGGTGGCACCTTACTGGAGACTTTGGAGAGGGTGGCACAGAAGAGGGAAGAGTGGCGGCGCCTTTGGAGTGATGGCGGCTCCTCTTGAAGAAGAAGAGAGGGTGGCAGCACCTTCCTGGAGACTTTGGAGAGAGTGGCGCACCCCTTGGAGGCTGTGGAGAGGGTGGCGGCAATAGATGGAAAGGTGGGAGGGTGTGGTTGAGGTTAGGAAAGGAAATTTTGAGGAAAAATATGAGAAGGAGATGGTGGATTTTAGGATTAGGGTTAACCTTGCTCTGATACCATGTAGAGAAATAGAAAGCCTAAAAAGGAATTGATTCATTTTCATAAGGGTACAAAGTATACATAGAAGACAAGATGAGTATATGGGTAACAACACAATAACCCAATACTAATAACCCAACTTAACAGTTTTTAATAATAGTTCATTAGAAATTAAGGAATTAGATGTGAAGGAACAGCTTGAATCCTCCTGCTCAAATTTTTAGGAAGCCAGATGTATGCCAGCTTTCCATGCCAATAATCATAGTTAGATCCACTAACCTGTAAAGTGACACTCTGGACATTCCCATGCCGCCTCAGCCTTGAATTCATGCTATACTTTTGATAGAAATCATATTCACCACCAATTTCTGGTACACCAAAACAATCATGGTTCCCTCTAAGATCATAGAAAATGCCCTCGTTTAGTCCACTCTGCCAAATCACATCTTGCATCACATTTTGGTATTCTATCCACTCTGCCTCCTCTTGCTTCATGGTTAATAGATCTTTGCTTTTTCCATCTGTAAGTTAAGTTATAAAAAAGAAAAAAAGAAACAGGGAAAAAGTCAGTATTCAAGTTGATGGATCTTTTTATATCTAGAACAAGAGTCAAAACCACTCATCAAGTTGCCAGAGTAAACGAAATCTGAGATTAAATCTCCACGATTCTTGATTCAAGACATGGTACGTTAAATTTCATTCCTTTTAATTTTTTTTAAATGCTGGGTTGATGGAGGCATATGAAGCATGATTTATGTTCCATGTTACTAAATTAGGCGTAGAAAAACATGAATAATATATCTGGTCCCATTGAATTCTTGATTATCCAGTGCGCACAATATGGCCAAGCAAACTTCAAACATAATGCAGAATACAAAGATAGATAGATAAATAGACATAGAGAGAGAGGGCTCATTTAAAAAAGATTTCAAAGTAGAAAATCATTCTCATTCAAACTCATTGCTAGCTAAACATATTAAAAATCTAGTCCGTTCAAGTTGATCTACATCACATAAAGTCCATTAAAACCGAAAATCGAAGTATGATTTTTATTCCTATGCATAAAATGGGCACATAATGGTGGCCTAAACAGTGAGTAGTTTATGTTTACAGTCTAGAATACTTGGGACTTGACAAAAATTACTCTGAAAGGGTTTAAATTGTTTAGATGATAACCTAAGACTCAGATCAATAATTAGCATTCCAAACCATAGATCCAAGCTACAAGTCATTTTCAGTCGTTGATTTTGAGCTCCTACGTGCATAAGTAAGAGTACTTAGTTGCATTCACTTCAAATGATGGACACCAAACTAATGGAAGGGATTCCATTTGATGACTCACTCACTCACAAGCGCGCGCGCGTGCACACACACAGAGAAATAATAAAGGAGCACATGTATACATATAGGCACAAACATGATTTCATCCAGAAATCCACGCAACAATATAATAATGTAATATGCAACAATTACATATAAGCTAAAATTTTGCGTATCATACTTTCTTATAACTTTACAAAAAAAATAAGCCTTGGCTTTTCAACTCTCTATAAAATATCTAAATGCATCTCACTTCTTATATGATAACATATTTAAATTTATCATAGTTTTATACAAGTCATTATTTTGACAATATTTTTTCACTAAAGCAAATGAACATAAATGAAAGTAAATGAACATTTCAAAAGTGTAATCTGAAAAAGATATGTAAAAGAAATATACAAAATGTGTCTAAGAACTGTACAACAAGTGTTGAAAACTAAAAGTAATGTCAAAGTAAGTGTCCATGTCCGACTAAGGTACCAGTGTGTCCGACGTGGGTACAGGCTTCATGATATGTGTATTTAACCATTGATAGTTTAGACAGCATTATTCTATTTTCTGACAGGAAGGGTTGCCTTAACCCAATGGAAAATGCTTATTGTAATACAACAACGGTATTATCTTCTTTACAGAGAACATATATGGAGCTCACCAAGCAAATTTCTAGAGGCTCCCACATTTCAGACTCATAGTAGTATCGAAGAAGTTCCATATAGTTAGTACAGTTAGCAGTATTTTAACCCAGTTTAATTGCACCAACAGGCAAGATACAAAGAATCACAATCAACAAAAATCACAACCTTGACAGCTTGAGGCAGAAGAGGCAAAACCAGAAAAGTGAAACCAACAGCAACCGCATTTGTATAGCTCATGGTGGAACAAAAAGTATCAAAGGTATGACACTTGATCTCTCATTATGAGTAGCCTAGAGGAGGAGCTCTTCTGAACAGCAAAAATGTATAAACCCTGCTGTTCTTTGGACCCACAATAATTATCAATAGAATCTGCTAACCAGATTCAGATATAGGAACAACAGTGGTTATAGAAAATTGAAGCGGGACAAGCTTCCCATTAGTTTCTTAAAGAAGAAGCCTGAGTTGGTGTTATTCTTTTGACTGCTCATAAAAGAAATATGTAGACCCACTTCAAAAAACCACAGGGCATCATACTTCTATCTGAGCATGAACTGCACAAACGGTACCACAAAGGAAAATTTCAGCAGCAACAAAGGAATCCCAAAGTATTTAATGTTGGGCACATCAGCATTCAGGCCTTATTAGGTCTTATTATAACACCAGATAGATACATCATGAGCCAGATTCCCAAATATGGAGCTTGTTCAGATCATTTACTCACAGTGAAGCTTCTCAATAGAACCGTGAATGGATCCCCAATAAAGGGCTAAAATCAAGCCCTCTGAATCACAAGCAAGAGAGAAGAAATGATCCTCAAGCTATAATAGGAAAATTTTTAGACCTTGCTCTCCTCTAGGAGGAAGACATATTCTTAGAATGTATTCAGATGGAAGGTATGAGATTCTGGGACATAATAAGTTGAAAGAAAAAGGGAAGAGCAGTAGGAGTCCTAATTAGCAAGGGAACTATCAGATGATGCGAGTTTGTAATTATTGTCCCAGGTTGCATACAAACCAATACCCCACATATCATCCAGTAAACAATTCATGATGCATTTTGAAGGAGTTAAGGAATATATCCATATAATGTTCAACCCATGAAACGAGAATGAAAAAAATTACCATAACCTTTTCAGTTTCATATACGAAATCTATGGTTGTCCTTGTGGAATAAGAGACTGCAGCATCAACAAGGCAGACTCTGTTTTCAACGGCATTCGCGGAGCTAAGAAGGAACATTAATAGTCTTAATAACAAGATTGATATCCTTTTGGGAAAAAATGAGTAGCGCTGTAGAGAGGCTGAGGATGGGTGACCTGAAAAGGTGTTCAATAAATTGCACCATACCTCAATATACAGTACGTATCAGTTTCCTGTTCCCGCCGGGGGTGGGGGGATATTTTTTAATTATACTTAAGAGCCCTACTCCTACGGTGATGAGGCTGCCTTTTATCCTGAAGTCTTTGGTTAATTCCATTCTAATTCTTAGAATTTCCCGCTTCCCTTCATTGGAAACCACCCAAGAAATCATCCAAGACACAACATTCCTTCCCAAGTTAGTAAATCAGAAAAACGTCCTTCTACACGTCAATTCCTAATCATAGATTACCTTCTATTGGTATCAGAGTATCAACAAACTTCAATGGAGACAATAAAGAAGGAAATGATAATGGTTCCTGTGCCTGAGGAGACGGTCTTTAGCAAAGCTGAATTAAAGAAAATGATACATGTAGTAATCGACCCCAGAAATTTGGAATAAAGTCTTGATAATTGTTGTTAATGATGTCGTTGTTGTTTCTGTTTCTGTTTTTGTTTTTGTTGTTGTTGTCAGTACCAGAGTCTCAAACCTGAGCTAGTTTTGGATCAGGAAGGAGATCTCTTGCAATCTCCAGAAAGACTAGAGCAAAGCTATTGAGACTTACTTGCTGTAAGCTCATCTAGCAAAAGAGGAGCGTTGCTGTGAATAGAAGAAGTCAATAAATTGAGCCGCATCCAATTCAGCTCCCTTCTATTTTTCATAATAGTATAAAATGGAGAAACTTAGCCCCAAAAATCAACCTCACCGCACAATAACCATAACAATTTCGTTTATATATAATTCAATTTCGTGCAACAAAAAGAGCATAAAAAGGAGATCCATTACTGAATGAATCATCTCGAACAACTCCTAATTCAGTTCCACCCAATAAATAGTTCAATACCCATCAACAATTTAAGCATAAACAACAAAATCCATCATTAAAAAAAAAATCCTAACTTGGGCAAACCCAGTAGTAATAACAGTAAAAATGATTAAAAGAAGACAGTAATGAAGGAAAGCACGCATGAGTAGCCACATACCAGTGAGATCGCCGGTGATAAGGACGAGAGACGGGTTGATCATGGCGAGCGCGGGGGGCACCAGCCTCTTGAAATCCTCAGCTCTCTCGGGTGGAAGACGCTGAAGTGGAGATCCGAGAGCTGGACCGCCCAGACCACGGAGTGGGGCCCGCCCTCCACATCGATCACGCTCCTCTTATTGCTTGATTCCGACGAGCTAGGAGAGATTGAGGAGAGCAGCAGCAGGAGGAGGAGAGATGCCAAAATTGCCCATGTTGGCATCATCAACATCATTGCTCGCTCGATTCTTCGACCTCACTTTTGTTTCGAACGATTCCCTCTGATGAAGGGAGTAAAGACCTGTAGAAGAGCAAGCAAATTGGCTATGGGAAATTACAGTCCAGAAGAGAAAAATCAAGCACCCCAAAAAAAATAAGAATAAAATAAAAAAAATGCCGACGCGCACCTGGAATCTTCCTCACAAGTGCGGATATTTGCCCTCGTGAAATTAATTAAGGCACATTAGCGTGGTTATTTCAACTCAGAGGGTCTGGGGCTGTTTGTTTCCCTAAAAGTTCCTAATTCGTAAGTTATAATTAGAAATATTTTATAGTT
>JAVJIF010012564.1:0-160608 GCA_038442645.1 Agave tequilana | reverse complement strand
TTCAACTTGAAGGTGAGATAAACTAATGACAAATCTGAAGCATTTGATTGCTGGATTTATACAAAATCAAAAGCCTGATCAAAGGATGGACCTATGAGTGGTGTAAAGGGGCTCTTCAAAATGCGATAACTGAATGTAATGTCTACCATTCATAGGGATGCTTTTGCATTGAAGCGTACCAAGCAAAGCCTAGATTATGTTAATCCTCTTTGCATTGCAAGTATTTAACTCTTCTCGTTAGTCAAATTTCAGCTTTCTTTACTGCAACAGTTACTGTGGTATGTAACTCAGTTTCTTTACTAAAAAAACTGAATGTCGATTATGGCACAAAGTGCCTTATGCTTCAACATAGTCTGAATTTCAACTGTCTTCAATTGCATCTGTGCTGATGATTTTGTAGATCATCAATAACTCTACAGTGTGGCCAGTTTCATATGAAATTGTTTCATAAGCATTACAACATATAAAACGAAATAAGATTACAGGTAAATTAGAATTGAAAAATAATGTCATTTAAAATTGAATGATGCTAACTCTCGATACCGATAGACTTTATCTTCAGGTCTAAGATTAACCCTAGGATACAGTGGGCATGTGTTGCATAACTTCACGTGAAGAGATCGAAGTTGTTCTCAAGAGCATGAGGCCCACGAAGGTGCCTAAACCAGATGGCTCCCCTCATTATTCTTCCAGTCAGGTTGGAGCACTATAAAGTATGAGGTTGTGGATCTCATTTAACACTTCTTCACCAGTGGTGCTTTCAAGAAAGGAGTAAATGATACAAACGTTGTTATCGCAAAGGAGTGCTAGACATTAGTCGACTTCAGGCCCATTGCCCTCTGCAACATCTTATAAAGTGATAGCTAAGATTCTTGTAAACAAAACCCGATCACTACTTGATGATATTAATTCTCCCACTAGGCAGTCTTTGTTCCAGGAAGACAGATTCTGGATAATTTTGTGATAGCTCAGGAGTTAATTCATTTTATGTGTAAGAAGAACAAGAGAACAAGATTTTTTTTACCCTTAATATAGACATGCCCAAGGCTTACGATAGAGTGGAGTGGCCTTTCCTTTTTCAGACTCTTCATCTATTTGGATTTACTTAAAATTTCATTGATCTCATCAAAGTACGCATTGGAGTGAATATCAATAGCAAGGTAGATAGTTTCTTCCACCTCGCGAGAGGCCTCTGGCAGACTGCCTCTATCTCCCTACCCGTTAATTATATGCTCCGATGTTTTGTCAACACTACTATGTGAAGGAGAAAGCCACAGAGTATTTAAGGGCATGAAGATTAACTACTCGGCCCCATCGGTCTCACACCTAACGATCGTCGATGAACTTATGATATTTGGGGAGGCCAGTATCGATAGCTTGTAGAGCGCAAGACATATTCTTGATATTTACTCTAGTTGGTCAGTACATGAGATAAATGATTAGTCATCAATTTTATATTTTATTATCACATTTTTCTGCCCGGTTTACGATTAAAACACTGCTATTAACCTGTATTTGGTCTCTTGTGTACAGATTATAATGTATAAGAGCAAAATGAGAATAAGAGCTTAATAAACTCATTTTCGGGTAATTTATCAAGATTTCTTGAAGGTCAAGATAAAAAGCTTCCAGAGAATACATTGAATTCCGAATTAAAGGTTGTATCTGAAGAAAATACGGATCTAAATACAAAAAACAAATAATACAGAAGCTTCATGTAGCTGTACGAGACTCGAACCAAAGATCAGGGCCTCTGGCCCTGATCAAGCTGCAGAGCCGCGGCCTAGACCGCAGATTCGCGGCAAAATCAGGGCCAGAGGCCCTGATTCTTGACACGTGACTTCGTCTCGTCAAACCCTAGCTCTCCAAGTGCCTATAAATATTGCATGATGAGCCAAAAATACGAGGGAGAGCAGTAGGTAGGTTTTCTCTCCGTCTATTGTAAATTATAGTAGTGTTTTTCTTCTTCTTTTATATTTTCTTTTCTTTATAGATTTAAGATTAGATTAGAGAGTGATTCATTAGAAAAAGAGTGAGTTATTGTAATAGATAGTGACAATTTATGAAAGTTTTCTCTTTTCTCTCATTGTTTCTTCTTTGATTTGTTCTCTAGTTGATTAGCTAGTTCTGTTTCGTGGTTAACTAACTACTAACTCACTAACCACTAATTCTTGATTGATAAGTTATATGAATCTAATAGCATCAAATAAGCCTTGCTCTTGTAAGAGCCCTTGATGGCTCATAATAAAATCGTAACTTTCTAACAAGCCAAAACCTCTTTTTATTTCATGCCTGCTCTTCTGATTTTGATGTTTCAACATTAGATTGCACCTTGTTTGGAGGCTAATCTATTCTTATGAGCCATGCTTTTAAAGCCTTGTAGTCAAGCCTAGAGTTGCCAAGGATCCAATGTGAGGAACCTATCATTCAAGAGATTAGTATTGTTAGTGTGAGAATTAGTAGGAAGTTAGCCATGAGTTTTCTTCTATCTTTGTTTTGTTTTAAAAACTCTTTTTATCCTAATCACTACCACTTCTACGCACCATGTTTTCTTCTCCTTCTACTTCTATTTTCATTTTCTTTTTCTTTTAAATTCTTTTGAAACAAAGAAGACTTGTTAACAATTTTGTGACACACTGCTAAAGTTTCTATCGCCTCTCGTCTCTGTGTATTCGACCCGCATAACCACTATGTTATTGCGGTAGTATTAAGGAAGCCAAAGCATTACAAGCACTTTCACTGATTTCAATATACACAGTTATGTGCACAGTTTCCCATCGATCAATAAACTTTAATAAGTCATCAATTTTCTTCACTAACAATCTCTCGGATAGTGTGTAGAAAAAATTTGCAGGTGTACTTGGAGTCTACCTCAGGAAGACGAGTGAACGCTATTTGGGTGCTCCCTTGTTTACAACACGTCGGTTTATCTCGGGTCATAAATATCTTATCGAGAAGATGCACTTCAAGCTAAAAGGTTAGAAGAGTTTCTTATTGTCACATGTGGTAGAGAAATGCTAATTAAATCCTCATTGGAAGGATTTCAACATTCCAGATGGGCATTGGACTTCTCGCCAAAGCCACTTGTAACGAGATGAAGGGTATTATGCGAAACTTTTATTGGGAATATAGCATTAAAGGCAGACAATCATTCCTTAAAATCTGGACTCACCTCAAGAAACCAGAAGCTATTGGTGGGCTTGAATTCAGACATGTCACTGTATCTAATTAGAGTTTATTTCTTAAACTTAGATGGAGGCTTATTAACAATCCAAGTTCCTTATGGGTGTAAATTCTTAAGCCGAAATATTTTCCCAAAGTGCTATTTGCCAACTCCTCCCTGAAACACCAATGTTCAGGCCTCTGGCGGGGAATTCAAGACATCAAATCCAAACTACTCGATAATATTTTTGATCGATTATAGACGGGAAGAGCACTCATATTTGTGATGACTGTTGGGCGTTATTGCAGCCACATCCTCTCCAAAAGCCACTCGAGTTTTCAGAAAATCTAGAGACGATTGACCAATTAATTCGGCTCGATAGTGGACAATGGAATGTGGACTTGATTACAAAGATGTTCGATAGTGTGTTCGCTAATGCAATTCTAAATACCCCTATTAATCGATTTGCCCCAGCAATATGTGATACACTAGTTTGGATATTGGAGAAAAATGGACAATTCACGGCGCACTTAACATATAGAGCTTGGTTGAGTATGAGAATTTGCCTAATTGTGGCACTTTCAGGAATCTTTGGGCCATGAAAGAAATTGTAGCGCCCCGATCCCAAGGATACAGAGACGTTATGGCGACGTACATACGCGAGGTGAAAACACACTCACGAGTATGTACGTCGCCATAACGTCTCCGTATCCTTGGGATCGGGGCGTTACATAGTGGTATCAGAGCCTAGGTTCACACCTGGTGTGGGTAACTACCTAGGTCAATACTCAGGCTCATACCAACAGTACAATCAAATTCAGACTCAACCTTGTCTGTATCTGAATTTGGGATTCCAGCGACGAGTACAAGAATACCATGTTATTGATCATTCATTTCCTTGACTCTGTTTTCTTCCTCAATTACAGTTGTCACCCAGACTATTTGATTTCCTTCTTACTTTCTCTTCATCCTATTGCTTCCAATCCGTTAGTGTTAGTTCACTACCATACTTCTCCATCCCGAGTTCCTTGTAGATAGCAGAGTGCGCAGCGGAAGTGTCATGGACCCGTAACCTTTAGGCTTTGGGGTTGGAAATCTTGTTCTCACACCTGATTGAAATTGCGAGGACGCAATTTTTTGTAAGGTGGGGAGAAATGTAACCCCCTGCTTCCCGGTGTACGTATCACCGTATCGGTACGCGATACGACGTACAAAATTGATTTGATCTCCGTGGTAGTCCGATTGAGCTGATTTCAGTTTTAAAAATTATTTTTTAATATTTTAGATTTTTTAGAATTTTCTGGCATTTTTCTGGATTATTTTAGAAAATCTCCGTAGTCGGTATCGACCGATACCGATAACCGGCTTTACGATTTTTATTTCACAAACGGAGTTGTATTTTGAGAAGCCGCTTTCACTATATGTCTTAGAATCATGTTCTCTACGTTAGGGTATTTTCAGGGATTTTTCTGAATTTATCGAAAATCCGGCCAAACCGGTGTCGCCCAGTATCGGCGATACCTTCTGAGATTTTTAATTTGCAAACCGGAGTGAAGTTCTTCAAATCGTTTTACATTACGTCTCAGGATAATATTCTCTATTTTTTGTAATTTTTGGGCACCGTTCGGAGCTAGTCAATTTTTGACCCTATTAAAATAATATTAAATTAATTTTTAAAATTCTTTTTTTTCCTTTTCTTTTCCTCACCTTTCTTCCCTTCTCTGGAGAGTTTCCACCGCCATTGCCACCGCTTATTCTCTCTCTCCTTCTTTTAAAACATCTCCCCTCCTCTCTCTAACACAAAATACTCTCTCTCTCTCTCTCTCTCTTAAACCTAAACTCTCTCTCCCCTCTCTCTCTTCTCTCTTTTCTCTCCCTCCCTATCTCTCTCTGTTGGCAGCAGGCCGCTTCTGGCCTTGCCGCCGGCGCGCCCCGGTGGCCGGCGCGCCACCGGGCTCTTCCCCCTCCGACCACGCGGCCGGTGGCCGGCCGCACCGCGCCCCAGCCGCGACCGGCGCCACCCCCACTCCTTCCACTTCTTCTTCCTCTGCTTCTTCTCCCCTTTTGCTGTCAAACACTCTCCCCCCTCATTCCCTCTCTCTCTCTCACTTGCACCCCCTCTCTCTCTCACCTTTTCTCTTGGCCGACCGCCACCGGCGGCCGGGACTGCCGCCGGCAGGCGTCGCCGGCGCCGCCGGCCAGTCGAGCTGGCCGGCCGGCCCGCGCAGGCAGGGGCAGCAGCAGCAAGCTACTGCTGCTGCTATGGGTGTCTTGGAGTGGGTTTGGGTAAAACCCAAACCCAATAAATCCTATTGGGTTCATGACTAAACCCAATTAGCCTCCAACCCGACCCGTTACCCATTAACCCATTTGACTTAAGTTAACGGGTTTGGGTTGTGGATCTGGACCCGACCCGTTATGAACCCAAACCCGCATCCAAACCCATTACAGGTAATTTTATAGAAAACCCCCTTGTACAAGTCAGTATTTGCATTTAATATTTTTATTTACATATTTAACCCTTTTTGTTCTGATTTAGTCTTCGGGCGATAACTGGAGCATCCGGACTCCGATTCGGACGATTCTGGATCCTTTGCGATCGTGGGAAAGAGAGCTACCTCCCCATGGCTAGTTAGTGAGTGTTTTTATTTTATAAATTATCTTTTATCATGTTTAGGGATATGAATTGATTGCTTTCTGTGACAAATCATGCTTATGAATAAAATACGGTAACTATTAATTATTAACTGGTAATGATTAGACATGCATTGTAATATGAATAACGTAGAATATTGTTAGGTATTTTCTGATTTAGAATGCAGATAAGAAGGTAATTACAATACCAATAAATACTGGCAGAGACAACTCGGACACGGTCATCATACCTGCACAGCCACTGACACTCGGACCACTAGTTCACCATATGTTTGGACACTATTATGTCTTGTACCACAGTTAGATAACTATCGGCACATAGATACTGAGCCACGGTATCAGATCACACTACACTGTCACGAGATATGACTGCAGGACACCGGTATTGCATGCACTGGGATCATCATTACACGGACACTGGACATGGTATTATATGATACACTGATCACTGTTATTATATGTACTATCACAGAGATCTTACACGGATTATTGCTACACATAGATGTTTTCATTAGTACACAGATATACCAATGCACGGATTACCGCATGTTATATTCTTGGTTGTTATCATCGTTATATGGATTCTCAGCATATCACTGTTACACATGCATGTATGGTTTCTTTATTCTTGCCATATGGATTCCCGTTCATACTACATGTATTATTGTTCCATGGTACCGTAGTCATGTTATATGATTGTTTCCTGTTACTGATACGGATATTCTCGATACTGGACATGAGAGCTGTTGATATGCGATGTGTGGAATCCCACATCTATTGTTCCCGTTATATTGTTCCCGTATTATATTGTTCCCGTTTCCCGTTATATTGTTCCTGTTATCTTGTTCCCGTTTCTCGTTATATTATTCTATGCTATCAACAGAGCTCTGATCCAGTTATCATGTTACCCGTATCATGTACAGTAGTTATTCTTGTTACATTGTATACTTGACATATCAGATCATAAAGTTAACTGGGGTATGGGGGAGACTCGACGGTTGATTAGATCTTATCGGGTGATGTACTGGATCCATATTGTTCTCCCACTGCAGGGGACGGTAGTGCTACCTACCAATTGCTCCATGAGCTCTTGTTACTTGATTCATGCTCCCCTCTTAGCGGAGGGCCCTGGTCTCAGCAGCCAGGGGTTTGTTTAAGGCCGTGATCCCGGGTATGCACGGGATACACTTACCCGATAAGAACTCCTCGACCACGGGTTTCCAATTAACATAATAAAACAGTATACACAATAGTGACGTCGGGAACACTTGTTATTTGGTTACTCTCTCATTTGGATAATGGTACTCGTAGGCCATATCCGGATGGGTTTGACTGGAGTGCGGGCTCCAGTATGAACTGCCAGTGGTATGGGACACTGGAAGAGATTGATTAAAATATCAGGTGGTATGATTGCTACTATTGTATAAATCACATGACATGCCTGGTACATGTATGCTATCTTGTTATTGTTCATGCTACTGTATCTGATATCATGTTACCTGTATACTCGTTACTTTACCTGGCATATGTTATACTGTCTGTGATGGCATATGACGCATGTTCTGCATTGCATGGCATACAACGCATGTTCTGCATTGCATATATGATGCTTTCTGTAGAGCAGACATCACTACTGTATATACACCACACCGTATAGTAATTACACTGCATAGGCCCATCTGCCTGTACACGTCTATCACGTCACTACTAGATAACATCATTTTATAAACTGGATACAACTATAGACATGACCCGATGATAACCGGTAAGGTAGTGATGATAATAAAAGATAACATGTTTATCTATTTCTACTGCTTATTATATCCTTATCATATGGTATCACTAGTCCCACATCATATATTATATATATGTATCGTGCTTGTATTACTATTGTATATATTACTACCTCCTCCTTCATTTTACCACTCACTAGGTCGCTTTCTGACGACCCTGAATTTGTGTGCCCAGGTTGGAGATCCGAGTTATCGTTCGGGCAGCTAATTCATTGGATTCACATAGTAGACTTTACCATCGAGATTCCTTCATAGGTATCTTTGTGCTTTGTTCCTGTTATCTCCTTTATTCCTGTATTTATATCTGTTATGATCACTAACCCCTTTCTGCAGGTATTCTTGTACTTATTTCCTGCTGGAACTCTTATGTATATGGAGGCCCTGTCCTGTACTGAGGCTTAACGTACTCGTGAGTGTGTTTTCACCTCGCGTATGTACGTCGCCATAACGTCTCCGTATCCTTGGGATCGGGGCGTTACAGAAATTCAGCTTCGAATCTTTCAATTCATTTGGAGAAGCCTCAACGATGCGTAAAAGACTAATGGTTGTCAAGCTCGAGTTATCCCTGGAATAGATGGCACATGTCTACTCTGTAACAATGGTGTTGAGTCCGTGTCACACCTACTTCTCCACTACCCGTCAGTTACAAGTTACAGGTGTTTGGTGTCATGAAACATTTTTTTTCATATCAAGGCGGATGACCATGTTAGCTCGGTAATCGAGAGATGGCCAGATTTGAGCATTTTTAGCTCTGCAACCTTTGAGTACGGGTCTAGATTATGTGATGGGTGTGAAAAAATATACGTAAGAGGGTTTTTAAAGGAATCGCGTTCTCTGCTGACAAGGATTAAGGAGAATTTGGTAATGCACTGCATGGATAATGCTCGACAAAATGCACCTGAGACACCCCCCACAATATCACACGTGTTGAAGATTAATGTTGATGGCAGGACAATGCTTGAGGCTGATGTTTGTAAAGATTCCCAAGGTTGTGAAGCTTGCAGCAGCCGCGCAAGTGGCCACATCAGATCTGAAACATGTTGAGGCAAACACAATCCTAAAGCTAGCTGACATGATGAACACATCTTACATTATTGCGAGTGATGCAAAGAGCTTGGTTCATTGAATTTGTAACAGAGACTCAGTGCTTTCATGGAGAGCTGCCCATATCATCTACGAGTGTAGTCGCTTACTTCAGGCCAACATAGGAGCGAGGATGAAATTTGGTAGAAGATCAACCAATGAAGTTGCTCATTGTTGGTCGTCTATATCTCAACCATCAACTCTTCCCACTCCTTTTTTGGGGAGTTAGATATCAATTCATGTAACCAAAGCAATATCTAATATAAACGCTTCATTCTTAAAAAAATTAATATTTGGTACATGTTGTTAGAGTTGTTGTAATCACTCTTTGTTAGATATTTTGTACAAAATTGATTTTTCAAAACATAAAATAGTTTTCAAACTATATTATTTCATTTACATATATTGGTAATATTAATTTATGCCATGCTAAAATAATTTTAGCTAATAATTCTCCCCATAAGTATAAATTAATTGGATATGGGTTAGGTATGGTTAATGCAGCCAAGACCTTTGGACTTCTTACATTGAATCTGAACACAAGACTCTTGAAATTCCTTATTATGAGTTGGTAACCCTTTGGGCTTCTCTCATTTAGTGATTGATAACCCTTGAATTTTTCTTATTAAAGGGACTAATAACCCCTAGGTTACATTCATTGAATCAAGACATAACCCTTTGGGTTTCTCTCATTATGAGATGGTAACTCTTGGGTTAGATTCATTGAATCTAGATAAGGCCCTTGAGCTACCTTTATTAAGCGATGGTGACCCTTGAATTATTAGTGGAGTCCTATAAATAGACTTCCTTGTAGTTCCTTTGGAGATGACAAAACATGAAGGAGATCACCTGAAAAGTAAGAGTGTGTTCAGTTGTTAGTAGAGCCCTGTCACACGTTAGACCGAGGAGGTCACTTACCTGTTCAGATAAAAGAGATCATCAGAGAATCTGGTTGGTGCACACTAGAGTTTTCAATTGCTATTCTTGAGGGCAATTTGGCTTTGGGATCCTTACACCGGAGTAAGCCAAATATTTTTTCAAGCACAGCGTTTAAGAACGCACAGCAGCTTTACTATTTGGGAACACTCTAATTTCGGAGTCGCCTTTTCGAAGTCACTCTGCAATTCAGAAATACTCCGATCTTGTGTTACAATTTATGAAGGCTAATCACTTCTCTCTAATCTAATTTTCCATTTTGTTCTAACACTCTTATTGTTGTAACTAAATATCCATCAGATGGGTTTAATAGACTTCTATTGATTGGTAAGTGATAATTTCCATCTCTTATGGTTTCACGGAGAGCCACCCTTTGAATTTATAAGGTTTTGTTTGATGAAGTTTTTTTAAAATTCTTTATTTGTTTTATAGAAACAGGATGGAGTGCATCCTCCCAGTCTATACATACACATGAAACATCCATCACTAATTACTCAAATTAAATTTCCCGTTCAATACCAGTGCGGATTGAACTTGGAATCTCCCTCTTAGAGAGTGAGGGATACTACCCATAAGCTAACATGTTGATTTTTTAAAGTGATTCTTCTTATAATCAACATTGGTACACTGAAATTCCTCTACCCCTTTCACCCATAACAATGGATGTTGTGCTGAACCATGTTAATTTTTTATGCTTCTTTTCTATTTGTTTATTTTCTTAACTATATCGTGTGGGAAATTCTGTGCTATCTAGAAGAGAAATGCTTTGACTACTACTTTCTTGTACTCCTTTGAGTACCTAACAGCGATTTCAAGGTGTTTAGAGTCTCCTGTAAATTTTCTATTGATTTGAAATGACCTCTATTTTCTCTTCAAAAGATAGCGTGGAATATTCAAGTGCGTGCTCAAACAAGTGCTTGCAGCAGTGTTCACCTAAGATTCCAAGAATCTATGTTAATACTAGTGTTTGTAAAGAAAATCTACGAGGATCTACAAGCTTGAGAAGAAGTTCCAACACAAATCATTTCTAGTTAGCTTAAAAAACTTCTTTCAATTTAACTGAAGTTAGAACAGCGTTCTGTGCTAAACAAATGTGTCAACCTATCTAGAACCCAGTCTCAACTTAAATTTAACTGAAGTTAGATCTAAGATCAGAACCAGTCTTTGTTCGAAAAAGATATAATATATTTTTACAAGATTTTCTTGTTGATATCATGCATCTGGGACCAAGAAGAACAGTGTTGTCTCATAGCACAAAGTTCACTGCAGTCACTGAATTTGCAGCCTGATCTCTCACCTTCACACTTTGTCATCTCATGCTTCTTCTCTCATCAACCATATCAGCTTTTCTCATGCTATCGACGTGCATCAGCTTTTTGACAACAGGAGTGAGTAGGGGACGGACAAATGAAGCAAACACAGTGACCCGGACTGCAGAGATAAGAGAGGAGAAGAAGATAGAAAAGAGTATTTCTTGTTGTTTGTTTGCTTGTTTGTTCGTTCTTCATGGCTGAAACTAGATAAGATTTTTGTATTCCAAGATGGAATTTTTTTTTTTTTTTTTTTTTTTTTAATCTTTGATAGGCTAGACAAGAAGCAGAATCAGGACATTTGTCTTGCATGTAGAATTTAAGCCAGTAGGAGGTAAATCAAATCTGGGTGAAGAAATATGGACTCTGTCCTTATTGTGAGGTTACATCCTTTTGGCTTTATGCAGAGAGGATTTTGGAGCCGGCACTTCAGTTGAGGCTTTTTTTTTTTTTATTTCTTTTATTTTTTTCACAGGAGCTTGGTAAGCTTACATCATTCGCGCTTACATGGTCAAAGACCGTCCTTTGTATTAGTTGAAAGAAGCTTTCATGGAAAGAAAATGAAATGTCTCAAGGTGCACGCATAAATCATAACAATCTAACTTTCACAAACTGCCAGTAATTTTCATACATAGTTTTCATTTTTCCTTCATTTGGGACCTTCATATTGTGAATGAGTCTTCACGAACCACTATCCAGACCTAGTGAGTCACGTATATTGTGAACTCAAGTCCTCATGTAATATTATTGTGAACTCAAGTCCTCATGTAATATACATGTTAGTGCATCCTAAAAAAATATATCTCCATATGCATCATTTATACGTTGTGAACCAACTACTAATTGAGCCTAATAAGAGACATACTGCAAAATCAAACTGTTGTGTAATATGATTCTTTGTGCATCCTACAAGCCAACTGAGCTTTCCTCAAACGATATTACACTTCTTTCCCTTGCAGGAGGTCGTGGGTTTGTATCTCCCCATCTGCAGTGACAAGAGTATTTCCCTAACTAAATTTGTAAGGTGCACTAAGAGTTGTATTACACAATGGTTCAACTTTACAGCATACAGAGACCACTAGGCTCAACTAGATATTCGTAAAGGCTCACTCATGATATACAAAGACTGTACATAAAGACTATTAGCAGTTTCGAAAGGCTATTGCTACGATTCATGAGTGTGCGCTAGACGTTTCATTCTTTCTCATCAAAATTTCTTTCTTTTTCTATGACGTGGGTTCCTTTCCTCACTCAGGGTTATGATGTAAGCATACAGGTTTTTCTCCAGAAAGGAAAAAAGTGCAGTCCTACAAATTTAGTTTGAAAATAACTTTGTTCATTGCAAATGCAAACGAGAGATTCGAACCACAGGAGAAAGAAAAATGTCTTTTCTTCCACATTCGAAAGAAATGTTTTGCCCATTTGAGCTATACAATCATTTGGCTAGAAGTCTTTTCAATCTGCCTCTTTACAGCTTGATAAAAGGAAAGAACCGTTTATTATATCTAAGTTTTTATATGAATAAAGTTAGAGTGCCATTTTAGTGAAACTAAAATTCTCATGATAGAGAAATGTGGAAATTATGCATGGGGATTTTGACAAGAATTGGTTGCTAAGCAAACGAGGTCTTGGAGTTTTGTACCTGCAATTGTCCACATCAATCATATGAACTGAAAACCACATCAAAAAATAAAATAAAATAAAATAAAAGATTCATATTGCTGATATTTTACGGCCGTAGGCATGAACTGAGGTCATGAGGTGCTTGCTGATGGAGACAAAAACATTGATTAATTTTAAAACGTTAACGTTGAGACGCTGTGAGATGTTGAGATGTGATTAATTGTGAAGTTTATGATGATGAGGTCATACCAAACTTGATTTCAGTATATTTGATGGGCAATGTTAGTTTATGCAGAGCCTCGTACGCTCCCGTCCTTTGCAAATGTTTATTAGGCTTAGTTTCCCAAAACTATAATAAACATTCACCAATTTCTAAAAACTACTAAAAACTTTTAAAAAACAAGAAACAACTATGAAATTTCATTAAAATCTCCAGAATTTTCATAGTTTATAATAACTTTTTTCAAATTGAGAAGGAAAAAAAAATCTATAGCAGCTTTACAGAATTACACCCATCTACTATCATGTGAAATAGAAAAAGTAATCCTTGAAATATCTAATTATCAATATTAAAAATTTCACAAAAGGAACCAATATGATTCTCAAATATATTTTCAATTTTCATGAAGATGACATATAAATATTCCAGTAGATCAAATATTTTTTTTTTTCCTGCTTTCTGCAGCTTGCTCAGAAATTATTGGTTTCAAGGAAGCCACCTTCAATGGTAACCTGATTCAATCTAAGCAAACAAAACTTCCCAAGTATATGAATACATCAATCAACCTGCATTCCAAACTGACCAAAAAAAAAATCCACAAAGTATCACCACACAAGAGGAACAAAAAAGGGATGATAAACAGAAAGCTCAAAATAAAAAAAATAATAAAGAAAAAAAATCCTACTCTTAAGTAGCACTTAAAACTCACATCGCATGCAAACAAGTCTGGGTATACATAGGAGAGGAAAACAAAATCAGACGCAATTCATTTAAATACAGGAAACGTGATTATTTCACTGGATCCAGTCATGAAACTACTCTCTAATTAGAGACAAGAAAATCGAGTAACTAGAGAAATTAAAAAACGATGACGCAAGTTTGTAACAAGTACCACGACTCTACTTCTTCCCACCGAGTGTGGGAAACTGACCGGGGTCTTCAATTGCAGGAGCAGGAGCAGAAGCAGCTGGGGTGTTGTTAAAGCGCCCACCGCCAAAGCCACCTCTGCCACGATCACTTCTTCCCCTGCCGCGGCCACGACCCCCAGAGTTGTAGTAACTTTCTCCTTCAGCTGGCTTCAGAAACTCATTAATGCTCAAAGACTGGAAAACAGAAAACCCCAATAAGAACAAATGATCCAGTAATATTTTTAGGAGATAATGCAGTCGCTCACTGACTTACCTTCTTGCGTTCTTCACGTTCAGCATTCTCCCTCCTTTTCGACTCCTTATCAGAACCCTATTTAAGACAGTGTTTTTTATGAGTACCGACATGGACCCCAAGACATATTAGAAGATGTATGTATGATTGCGTGCTTAAATTCTCTAGCAAGCTTACCAATTTAATAAAGACAACATCATCATCCCGTTTCTTGAGAGAGAGTTGTTGCATTGATTCAAGCTCCTTGTCCAGAACAACTTTCCTCTCTTCAGTCTTCAGTGCCTGTAGGTTTTTTCTTTTCTCCTCCCTCATTTTCTCATATTCTTCAAGAGTCATCTCCTGCACAATACAGTTTGCAGACATCAATCAAACAATTACTAGAGTTGTTTAGATAATATTATAATAAAGAAATTTGTAACTTCTACCGCTATCAAAAATATTAAGAAAAGGTTCTCAATTTCCAGTGAGTTTTTCTCATGAAACAGTTGGACATTTCTACCTTCCAAAGTGTTTTTTTTTTTTAAAGTCATTTCCATATATTCGGAACCAAATATAAAGAGAGAAGCTTTTCAACCCCGGCCCCCCCAAGTTGCTAGGATCATGAAATGACCAAAATCAATCAAGATCAACATGATACTTGTTAAATAGCAAGAAATGCTTGGGCGAACACAAAATTACCGCTACAATGAAGTTGTTCCTGTTACACGTAAGAATTGGGAGACACCAACAAATACACAACAGAATGCATTAGAACCGAGTAGGAGAAATGGTAAACATTAAAAGGTGTTGAGACATAGTGCATAAGGTGACAAAAGTAAAGGAGAAGAGGCATGAACTTGTTTGCAGAGCATCAGTAAGTAACAAAGTTGAGAGATAAAAGCACCATTGCTGAGAAAAATTGTTGAAGTGCACAGGCAAAAGTCAAGAAAAACAAGAAAGCTGGAGGGTAGAAATAAGTATGGTAGAGCAATGAACTTCAATAAGTATGTTGAGTATGAGACAGAAGTACAAGGGAAAATATGATTACCATACAACAAAACATTAATAAATCAAGTGGCAGAAAATGATGCTAGTATGATTAAAATGCGATACTTTTAACTATGGTTTTAAATATCGGGCAATTCCTACATATTTTGGCAATACCATATCGGGTTTTGAAGTACCCAGCGCAACATTAACCCTCTAATATCAGCCGACACCAGAGAGGATATTGCCACTGTGACCAATATTGACGATAATGACATTAAAAATCATTTGCTAATAATGGGGATACAGATTCTAAATCATGCTTTCAAATAACTTGTCCTAAAAAGATATCCTATAAGATCTATTATATATCAGAAGAGGTTCACACTTCACAGTATGTATTTGTGGCAGATTTCTGTATGAGACAAGATAGAAAAAGAATGATGATACCTTGATACTGCCACAAGAAGTTAAATATGGTCCGGGTGAAAAGGATTGATTGCATGTACTATTGGTTTCAACTATATGCATGAACCTTTTGGATAAGGCAAATTCATTGGCATTACTATAAAAAGAAGACAAATAAGAAAATGTGAAATGGATTACACATGTTGATCTCAACCATGCATGTGGTTTGGAATAGCCACAACATGTGTCCAAAAGAAACAAACAAACAAACAAAGAAAGAAAACATATCAGAAAACGTAAAGCCCCCGTGTGTGGAGAGCAGTCAGGTAAAAGGACTACCACAGTTCAAAGACTCGGCCGAGTCGGAGACGAGTCGGTCGAGTCGTATCCGTCTCGGCCGGCTCCGAAACGAGTCTGAGTCACGAGTCGGTCGACTCAACTCAGAAGAGACCGACTCGGTCGAGAATCAGAGTTGACTCGGTCGACTCTGCAATATGATGATGATTTTGTCTCATCGCAATTCAATGTGAAAATAACTACATTAGCATGTATTTATGAATGTAGTTTGTGCAATTTACTATATTGTGCATGTATTTTGATATGCTTATACCGACGACGCGTATTTATACGTTCGCTCTATATTTAGTGTGCTAGGTGATATATTTTAGACATGTGATACATGAATGTGAATGTCTACATTTTTTTTAAGATTTGTCATGATTTTTTCAGAATTTTTTGAGCTTTCTATGTAGCGTTTTGCGCGTATCGCCCGATACCGATCCGAGTCGCCAAGACCGATCCGTCTCAGTGCCCGCCGAGTCGGCAGCCGAGACCGCGACTGCGAACCATGAGGACTACTCAAAACAGAGAACAGAAGTGTTCTTGTTAACTGAAAACCTAACCGCCACCCCCACCAAGAAAGAAAACAATTGACATTAAAACAAGTTGAACAGGAATTCTCAGACCCATCTTGCACACAAAAAATGAGGATTTGCTTGATGCAAATCCAAAGATGTGGCCTAGATTTGAATTTAATGTATGCCCACAACGGAACCAGGTAGCACCCAATAAGAAAAACCATGTGGCTCTCTCAAAGGCAAGTGATATGCGCAGAAAAATAATAAAAACATATGCATAAAAGAAGTAAATATAATATAGAAAACCTTGGCAAGGGACATGCACTAAAAAATAGGAAAAACTACAACGAGTTAAAAACAACAAAGTCCAAATATGACACTCTTCCCACATTCTCTGGTTGAATGGAAACTTCTCAAAGATAATGCCCACATCAAAAGTAATGACATTGATGACATAATGCTCACAACGAGGATATTATTAACACCATAAATAAAAATTTTAAAAAGTAGAAATAGAAGTGATCTGTTCAACATGCATAGGAAGGCTAATCAGGTAAGGACCTGGTTTAGCAAAATAAAACATCAACAGCAGTAAGTTACAAGGATACCATAAAGAATGTTGACATAATTCAAAATTTGGAACAAAATGGAGACTGTGCATGTGATTTATATAAATAAATTAAACCCAAAACTTCACAACATGCAAAGGATCAGGTTCTTTTGGACATAGAGATTTAAGAGTCTCAAGATTCAATATTGCAAAATTTTAATTTTGAAGAAAAAGAGCATTAAAATTTATATAGCATACGCAGGAATCATTTTACATTTATTTTTTATAGTCTTTGCTGTGAGCTTATTTAACCATCTACCTGTTTTTTTAATCTATCTACATGATATAGTACTAAAAAACCACACATTCTATTTCTTTTTACTAAATTCAACAGCCACTTGAACCCGCGTTTTTCTCTGGCTGTGTCAACTGGATGCAAGACACTTTTAAAAAAATATCGCAAATACAAAAACAATAGATTGGCATGTTGTTGGACAAATATCATTCTTGTAACAAATATGAGCGGATAACTTGTGGAAAGTGGAATCTTGCAATCTCCTACTTAACCATAGAAGGGGTATCAGGGAATATCCAACACTTCAACAAAAATAACCAATGAGTTTTCATACTCGCTCAATTGCACGCATCAACTTTTTGTGGTAATCCTTATTGAACACATAAAGTGTCCCTCTATGTTTGATTATTCCTGAAGAATTCTCTGGAAAATAAGAAGCTTTCTTGACTCTTGAGTTATGTTTAATTTATTTTTTTCTTCTTGTTTTCTTAGTTTTTTCCCCACACCCTACTTGTTGAAGTGTTTTAATTCAGGAAGATTTCAACAACAACAAGAAGAAGAGATGCAAAAGTCCCTCCAGAAAATAAGAAGCTTTGTCGAATTACAGCAATTTTCTACAACTCTTGTTGCTAAGGGTTTTCAAAAAGCCTTTTTATTGAAGATGTTTTAGTTTGTAAAGTTTTCACACACAAAATCACGAGTTCCTCTACAGTTATATGTAGCATATTTTTTAAAAAGACGCTTAATATAGCTAAAGTACAGTCTCCCCTGTAAGCAAAATAGGATTCTTTATAGAAATTCATCCCATATTATTCATCTCTTAGTCGGACATTTCCTTAGGTCAGATTGGCTTGCAATTGGCTTGCAACCCGGATAGCTATCTTAGTATGTTCATGATTTCTCAAGTTTGGGATTTTACCTGAATTCCTAATAAGCACCATGAACTTTTGTGAATGGGCCCAAAGAAGTTTCAATAACACAGAACACAATTTTGGGCCAAGATAAGAGCAGCACCACTGATCAGCGACTAAAAAATACTGAATACCGATCGTGTGAGTTTTTTGGGAAGAATCCAAGAGATCTTGATAAAAAAAACTTACTTGACAAACAGGCAAAGGAGGAAAATCTGTGACTTTGACCTTGGAGTATCAGGAGAAATAATCAAACATGTCTCCACTTGATATATGACAAGATTGAGCTTATTGTTGTGTGTCATACAATCCACTTAATGGAAAAATAGAAAGATTTGAGGGTTGTTGGATTTGGTAGTAGGTATAAATGTGTGCAATCAGACCATCATCCACTAGGGGAACAGGGGAAGATGGCTAAACAGTTCACACACAAGATTCCAAGAAAGTTCCCTCACAGGCGCCTTTTCCTCGAGTCAAACTAGTTTCCAGGGCAATTCACCATCCTATTGTGTTCAAGATTTCCCGAGCATTGACCTTCACCCGCAGGTTAAAGGTTTTCCATTATGGCAAACTTTAGGCTGGATGACTCAAATGTATAGTTTGGTACTTAGAAAGTAGAGATATAATATGGTAGAACTAGTTATTGGTAAGTACACTAGTCAAGAGTGATAGGATCATAAAAGAAGAAGCAATAAAGACTAATCTAGACTCAAGTATGCATTGAACCTATAAAAAAGATATGATAGACGTTAATTATCAGAGAAGTCTACTTAACAGAGAGGAGGAATGCAAATACAGGATACACGCTCGGGAGAAAACTTTGTTGGTGATGGCAAAGCTGGTATTGTACATCTGATATTTTTGAGTGGTAGTGGCATACGAGTTATCTTGCCAATGCAGCACATGCTTGAAAATATTCCTTGTAACCATTAACAAAATAGTTTTAGACCGTAGAGAACCTGAATTAACATCCCATGACTGAGCTTAATGCAGGAAAAGAAGCTTTAAAAAGACATTCCTTATCTCAGTAAAGATAAGGAACATGAGGAAATGAATGTGCAATACTAAAAATTGACCAAAAAGTTTCTAACCAAATTGCTGGAGATGAACAAAAAAGAGTCAAGGATTGTGTCTTGTATTACCCTACTGCAAGCATCAGGCTATTTTATCCCTAACCCTTACAAGCATGACCCTTTGTCATCTACCTTAATATGGCAAGCATCAAAGTTCTTTATTTCTTAGCTCTCGCGCAAACAGTTGCAGAAAAAAGAATTAATTATGAAATTCTGACACTTGCAAACAAGTTTTCTGGTCAAACACCTGGAAGACGAACATGAAGGGATCAACCTTTACTGTCTTGCATTATCCTACTGCAGCAAGCCTGTTCAAACTTCAAAGGATGATACCTTTTACTTTTCAGCTCTGACACATGAATAGTCTTTGAAATTAATTGGCCAAAGAATAGCTTGCATAAAAGGCACTTGAACACTCTAAGTGAGAACTAACCCTACAAGTACTATAAAAAAGAATCGTGTCCCAAAACAACTTTTAAAGCATTCAATCAACAAATAGAGTATAACAATCAAGAAGGAAACTAGCTGTTAAAGACTAACCTTGTCTTCTGGTTTTTCTTCTTCTTCATTAGCAGCATTCTCCTTGTTATCCTTGTCACCCTCCACGGGTTTGCCATCTTCGTGCTCTGGCTGCTTCTCAGCAATTGCAACCTTCTCATCAGCATTAACATTTTCCTCAGGTTCCCTGTTCAATTAAGATAACCATCATTAAACGATCATTACATCTAATGCCAACTCTTAGGAATGAAATGTGAATAAGAACATATGATCTTAACTGTGCAATAACATCATCATTTACTGTTCCCCAGTTTCCTCTTCCAGCACCCTCCCTCTTCATCTCGTACCCGCGTCCTGTTCCACTCCTACGCTCATAAGCCCTCCTCTGAAGACGCTCAGAGTCACCTCCGGCATCTCCTTCAACATTCCCATACCCGCCACGACGAAAACCACGGAATGGCTGCCGTGGAGGACCATACCCTCCACGACTCCTTTCCGAAGGCTTACCCCCCTCTCCTTCTTCACCACCACCACCACCACTGTAACCACCAGTAAAATCATTTCCATTCCCATTCCCAAAATCTCTATTTGGACCAATCCCAGCTCCTCTTCCTCCTCTGCCTCGCCCAGGCCCACCTCTGACGCCTCCACCACGTGGGGGTGCGCTAGTGGGGTTCCTAGCCTCCCTCACTGTATCAAAAAGTAAGCCAAAATTAAATTATACCCAAAGTCTTTAATTCTGTTTTAACTCTCCACATGTTAGAGAATATGGATAGACCAATATGTCCCTTGCTGCTGAAAACGTTTCGCCAATTCATTTCCTAAGAAAAAGGAAGTGGAAAACTAGATAAAGTAGAACAGGGGGAAAAACATAAATTTCTTGTCTTCTTCTACTTGAGAGCAAAGTGATGAAGTAAATACACTACCACAAAAAATGGTATTCTTTGAAGGATACAATAACAACCAAAATTGCACATGAAGATCATCCAACTAGCAAAAGTTGTAATATGTAATACCCTCAAACTATGGAAACATTAATACACTACACAAAATGAACTTCCACTTGCTTGGATTATAAACAAATATTTAAAGCAACATAAAACTATATTATACACAACATCACATCTCAAGTTACAAACTTAACAAAAAGGATATACACTTATGATTAACTTAATCAAGGAAAAAGGATACTACAATGCTGTGGTCCTAGGTCATAATACAGCATTCCACTGAATTGAACAACAAAGGGAGAGAAAGTTCCAGCTTGCCGGCATAATACAAAAAAACTAATGTGGTTGATCTATATAAGTTTTCCGATAATAATAGAGCAGTCGCTAAAAACTACGAAATTACAAAATGTACTATAAACCAATTCCATAAGATATGCATTACAAAAATAAACACCAAAAACCAACCTTGTACACTTGTTAAATATCACTGTACAATAAAGAACCTTTCCCAATAATGCAAAAGTTAGTAAGCTGAAACCGAACTAAAAAGAGAAAAAGATTTCAACTTTTACAATTATCATCTCCAAACCAACACAAACACATAACACAAAGCAAAATCTCTTCTCAACCAGCTTCCTACAAAAGATCAAAACAAAACATTACCAGCCTGAGAGGGAGGCACCGGTTTCGTCGGCATCTTCGCCGTCGCCGGTGCGGTGGCGGTCGCAGGGGAAGACTTCTTCGCCGCGACGGCAGTGGCGGCGGCGGCAGCAGCGACCTTCTGCTGCTGAGCGGCGGCGATCAAATGAGAAGGGTCGTCGTTGTCGTCATCGCCGAGGAGATCAAAGGGGTTCACAGTTGCCATCCCAAAGAGAGAGGGATCGGAGCTGGGATCGGATAAAGAGGCTAATACAAACCCTAGCAACGGACGGAACCGTTCGATGAACCGATCGCCATAGAATACCTAAACCCTAGCCCTTGGCGAAGAATGAAGACGAGAGAGAAAAAATAAAATAGGGTTTTTGAGCAAGAGACGAAAGAAATGAAACCCTAGCCGCCCACCTCACACTGAAGGGAGTCCAATATAAGGAGAAGACCTAATCTGTTTGCGGCTCCCTGGGAATTAATAGTTTATTGATGTCTTGGACCGGAAATGACGATTCGGTGTCCTTGGTGAGACGTTATTTGCAGGGAGTGGATATTACGGCGAGGGAATGAGGCGGGGGTATTTTGGTCAGATGAAGGTGAGCGCCGGGGTTGTATCTGAATCAGGCCGTAAAATTGGAATTGTGCGGATGAGATTCGTTGACGGTACCCCGGTCGAGCTCTACTGCGTTTTGCCAAAGAGATCATTGGTGGGCCGGGCCAAGAGTTGGACTTGGGCTTAGAGTTGCTCTCAGCGGAGAGCCCATTATGAGCTACTGTAGTGGCTAAATTACAAAAACCCACCCTAAACTTTCACCCGTTTTTGTAAAGCTCCTCATGTATTTTTAAAATTGCAGTTAAACTATCCTGAAACTTTCTTTTAAATTTTACAAAACTATCATCCATCAACACAACATTAAGAAAACAACCGTGTGAATATTATAGAGAAATTCATAATGGTTTATAGCTTTTTTTTTAAAGTATATAGTTGTTTTTCAAAAACAGTTGAAACTTCATAGTAGTTTTGTGTAATTTAAGTTTATCATAATTGAGAGTTAACTTTAATAGTTGATATATATCCTAAAACACTCACTTGAGACGCTTGAACTATCTCGTCAAATCTACTGATAAAAGCTATGGTCTAAATACCGTCTAATATGAAATATTATTGCAGGCCTGAGGTTCTAGTCCAATTGCATTGCAATTTGCAAGTTTTTTCATAATCTGAACTCAGTTAAGCTGAGATTTGAAAATCTACATTTGCATTGCAACACCTATGATGGATAACCTACATGCACGCATACATCATATGTCTGTGCGCGTGTGCACACATACATGTATATTACAGAGACTTTAATACTCCTTGAGTATTATTAATTTAATTATAATTTAATTAATACTCACATACTAACGAGCATTGCATTGTAATAAGATGATTTACTTCATTAATCACGATTTACATGTTCTTAATTTCTGTAAACTGAAACTCTATTATTTGTTGGTCCTGTTACTCTTATGACTTTTTTTTTTTTTTAAGAGAACTCTTAGACCTTCTTTCGTTTTTTTTTTTTTTCTCTTTTTCTTTATTTTTTATTTTTTTTATTTTTTGATAATGAAGCCTTGTTTTTCTTTGGGAAGAAATGAAAAGGATCCATATCATATTTAATGAACATTCATATTCCTCTAATCTGTGAAGGTATGCTATATGAATGCGCAGAATATACACAAAGATTGAGAAGTTGATGTATACGCTTTTAGAGAATACTAATTGATTTAAACCAAAAGATACAAACCACGATTATAGACATCATACAGTTCATCTATATGATCACCAAATGTTAAAATTAAGCTGAATAAGCATGTTAATTACTACCAGGTGTATAAACATAGCTTGAATTTTCCAAGCTTGGTTCCCATATTTTTTAAGGAGGTCTTAGCTGCGATTGACTTCCCTAAATATAGAATGCAGCAACACCAAAATACATACAGTTTTTAAGAACCTTTCAAAGCACGGTATTTATGAACATTGATTCCCATACTACTTACTGAAGATTGCACATGTTATAGTCATTGTCTTGTCTATAGTCTACATTCATCATAATTCTATCCTTGAACGACATCTTCAGCTTTCATTTTAGTTTGTTTCGCGTTAGTTTAGAATGGGATGGGCAAGTTCTTGTTGTATCGCCGTTAACATGTAGCAGGACCTCAATTCTAAGCTCAGTTCTCCTTTGCATCATCTGCAACTGTTGGAGCTAAACTCATTTAAGGACATCCAATACGCGTGTGGGAGATGATCCTTGCTTGCAATAACGATACCTTGCATGTTCATTGACAGACTCATCTATTGAAGCTCAACTCGTTTAAGGACATCCCATAATCATGTATGATCATCATTTGCAATTGCCATATCTTGCATACTTCTATTATCGTGCCATTGGACAAGTGATTTTAACATAAAGTTTGTGTCCAATTGACTCAAATTTGAGCAGGCTTGCGGCGCCCCGATCCCGCAGGTACAGAGACGTCAATGCGACATATATACACAGGTCAGAAATATCCTCATGCATATATGATAAGGATCAGTACATGCAAGAATCAGAGTGCGGAAGCACAGTGGTAATATACATTCCAATAGAAAAGTACAAGTACATATTTATCACAGAAAGTGATACAATATTATAGGAATATTATATCATCAGAAAATACAAAAGTACATAATGCGAAGAGATATACATAACAAAAGTTGAGAGGTGCTCACGAGCAGCAAGAGGGCCTCGAGAGCCAATCAGGAGAAGAGCTGAGAGGAAGAGCTACGGTGATGTCTAAACTTCTGCTGCGCTCTGATCGCCATGGGAAGATCCGCTGAGCACTCTGATCGGTTACAGCGAGGCCACCACGGCCCAGACTCTAGGACCTGGACATGAGAATTAAGGGTTGTCAAATGCAACCCCGCGAGTACATATGATAAAGCCAAGTGGCGTGTATGTCAGGCACACGTGTACAGAAAAGGTGTATCGTAAATATAAGCACATATAAGCATGAAATGAGAATAACTACAAGAAAACCAGTTATACAAGCCTGCATTACTGATCCGTGAGGTTAATACGTCGAAAGAATAATCCAAATAAGGAAACCCTTGTATATATACCATACACCTCACGTCACTGTAATATGAGTTCATATAATTTGAATTTACCTTCACAATGATAGAATAATGAAACGGTATGGAAACCCGAAAATAAGCGACAAAGTAGCACATGTATTATGTAAAAAAAGGTGAGCAGGATAATATATTGTGTCACAGGTCTACCAAGTATAGAACAAATGTATAGCTAGTCAGATATCAGGTGTATGTTATTATTAATTATTAAGACTCATCTAATTTGTATACATCGGTATGTGTCCCATTCCACATACCTCAGCATACAGACCTGAGGTAAGTTATTGAAAACTGATGGAGGTCAACGAACTATGCTTAGAATGGGTCTCATATATGCCCGGGACAACGATCAAAGAGTATCCGGTACTGAACCAGAATATACGCTAGGTGTCGAGACTTATTAAACGCCCGAACAAGAATAGAATATCACCGCTCCTACAGGAATAGACCCAGCGGCTTATAGCACAACCGACAGGCAGGGGAGTAGGGGTGCTAGTACACCTCACGGAAATACCTGGTGGCCTCCAAGTCGAGTCCAAGCATGTGGTCGCGCGACACTATAAGACCACAATAAACATGGAGACTATATCGATACTCATCAGTTTCCCCCATCCCGATGTAAGTTATTCAATTATTACAGATTGTCCAGTGATAATATCCATAAGGTATTCACAGTAATCCTATATTCATGGATATCCAATTACGGGAATCAACAGGAGTATAGTACCAAGAGTCTCCTTTTTTTAGGAGTTCAAGTATACAGGAGTTCAGGAGCACAGGAGTTCAGGGGTACCATATGTCTGATAACAGTATAATAATCATGTCAAGTCCCTGTAAAAGTGATAATCATGAATATGCAAGATAATACTGGTGTCAGATGTAATAGTATCCAGTCAGGTGTCACAATATCAGGTCAAATGTACTAGTACCAGGTGATAGCATGTCAAGCAAGTGATAGCAAGTCAATTATCATGTGTCATGTATCAGGTATCAGTTATCAAGTGTCAGGTGATAACATGTCAAGTACCGGTGTCAGATATCAAGTGTCAGGTATTAGGTCTCAAGTATAAACATGTCAAGTATCAGTATCAGATATCAAGTGTCAGCTATCAGGTGTCATATAACATGATCCAGGAGGCAATATAGTTAAACATTTCAAACTCTTCACAACCATATTTATAACAACAATAAATTAATCTATTAATTAGCCATGCAAAGCCGAGCGAAGCGAGAGCAGATCTAAGCATGCCCAATATAATACTAGTTTAATGAGTCGTAATAACGGTGAACAGGTATTCATAAAATATGTTAATTTTAGAAAATCACTCGCATATCATATATCAACTCGTATAACGATGCATCATGTATTAAAAGTTAGAGTAGCAATTGTTAGGTATGTAACGGTAGTAATAAGACAACCACATATCAGTATATCATGCAATAAACACTAGAGTAGCAGTTACTAAATATGAATCGAAGATATCAAAACACTTAAATTTATATCGAGCCCTAAAGTAGAAATAGCAAGGCACGAAGCAACATAATAAAACAGATGCTTGTTCAAGAGAGACTGTACTCGCCTAAAATCAGAGCGCAATAACGAGTTAAAATCCGGAAAGTCCGCTAACACGTGCGAGCATGCTACTAATCCATATATATATATATATATATATATATATATAATATATATATATATATATATATATATATATATATATATTATATATATATATATATATATATTAGAGAGAGAATGAGAGAGGAGAGAGAGAGAGAGAGAGAGAGGAGAATTTGTTAGAGAGAGGAGGCTAAGAGAGAGAGAGAGGATAAGTTTGGGTAATTATGAAATAAGGGGAAGGGTAAAATTGGAAAGAAGGGAAAAAGAAAGGAATAAAAGAAAGAAAGAAAAAAAGAAGAAAAGAAAGAAGGAAAGGAGGAGGGAGAGGGAAGGGGGTTGTGGCCGGCGGCCTAGGGAGGAGGCGGCGCCGCCGGAGGTGGTAGGGGCGGCGTGCCTGAACCCGGGGGAGGAGGGGCGGAGTTTGGTTGAAGTTGTTGTTGTTGTTTGTTGTTGAAGGAGGTGGGGTTGGTGGTGGTTGATGGTGGTGGTTGATGGTGGTGATTGGTGGTGTTGGGGAGTTGGAGGAGGAGGAGGAGATGGTGATGTGGTGGTGGAAGTGGAGGAATTGGTGGGATTGATGGAGAATTTTGGAGAAGAAGAGGAAGAAGGAGTGATGGGTTTTATTGAAATTGGAGAAAAGGAGATGGAATTTGGAGATAATGGAAGTGGGGAGTTGGGGGACGGCGCCGGCGGCTAGGGGCAGCCTTGATGGTGGAGGCGGCGGTTCAAGGAGTTGGGTGATGGTGGGAGAAATGGTGAAATGAAAAAAGTGGGAAGGAGAAGGAAAAGAAAGAAGGAGATTAAAAAGAGGAGAGGGAGAGAATGGGAGAGGGAATGGAAGGGATGGCCCTCCTGCTGCAGCTGCTGCTACTGTTGCAGTGAAGGGTCGGCATGGGAGTCGGGTGCAGTGCATGGGAGAAGTAAGGGAGAAGAAAAAGAAAAGAAAGGGAAAGGGAAAAAATAAAGAAAAGGAAAAGAAATAAGAAAAAAATAATAAATAAATATATTATTAAATAATTAAATTAATAGGATATCCTGGGAGTATAAAGTAGAGGAGTGGAGAAAGAAAAAGTAAGAAAAGAAAAGAAGAAAAAAATAATATTATTATTTAAATAGGGTAAAATTTGACTGTTTCAGAAACGCTCTGAAAAATTCTCAAAAAATAGAAAATATTATTTTAAAATGCCTGATGAAATCATATTTGAGAAATTCAATCTGATTTTTAAATTTAAAAATCTGAAATCTCCGGCGATACCGGTCGACACCAAAATCAGTCAAATTTTGATAAATTAAAAAAAAATTAAAAAAAATGTATTTAGATAGAAAATGAGATTTTAAGAAGTAAGGTAAAAGTCATTTCTAAAAATTCAACTCCGTTTGAAAACTAAAAATCTGGGAATCAGTTAGCGATGCCGATCGACACCAGTTTTGAAGATTTTGCAAAATAACTCTGAAAAATTTCACAAAATCATGAAAATTTTAAAATATTAGAAAATAGTGTTTGAAACTGAAATCGATCAAATTGGACTATCAGAAAGAATAAATCGGGCAGTATGCCAGTATCGGGTTCCCAGTCTAGGTCAGGACTGACTCTAATACTGAGAATTCAGATCCGATACCAAATAACATATGCAATCACAACCCAAAAATAATTACACGAAGAAAATTGAAACAATACAGTCGAAAAAATTAGGACACGTATTCGAGTACGTATCCCGGGAACAGGGTGCTATAAGGCTCCCCTAACAACTCACCCAAACCCTCTCGGAAGAACTAGGCTGAAAGGACCATTTGTTTGGGTATACATTTAGCAGCGTAACTGAGAATCTATGAAAGACTTTTTTAAACTTAAAGAACCAAGTGTCTTCATTGATTCTCAAATGAACTCTACAAAATATAATTGCACAGAACCATGAATCTTTTCTATGGACTCAAACAGAATGAAATCCTACTCAAATTATTACTTTGACTCGAATACTACTAGCACTCTATAAGGCTATAATATTATTAGGACCCTATATTTGGTTACTTCCCCCTCCAACTCATAATGGCATGAATGTCGAGATCTTTCCTAAGAAAAATAAGAAACTTGAGTGTTGAAAG
Organism: Agave tequilana; assembly: GCA_038442645.1. NCBI lineage: Eukaryota > Viridiplantae > Streptophyta > Magnoliopsida > Asparagales > Asparagaceae > Agave > Agave tequilana. The sequence goes on along the minus strand of JAVJIF010012564.1, from coordinate 132,627 downwards.
CACCTGATAAAACTTTTAAAAGCAAATGCTGAAAGGGCTGAAAGTCTGAAAATTTATGCAGAAACTGCCACAAATATTCTACTGAATACTGAATTGTTGATGCTAAATTTTGAATATGGAATTCCTGGAATATGGAACTCATCAAAACCAAAATAAAGTTTAAAATTTTCAATAAATGTATAGAACGGGACTGAAATCTGATCTGAAACTAAACTGAAGAACTCAAATAATGAAACGGTGCACAAAACTACTACAAAATACAAAAGAATCTCCCAGTTCGGATCCTGCGAACACATCTGGAACATTTAAAAGCCTAAAGTTTTGACTTATGGATCATCTATATTGGCCTCCGATCCATGGACACACACAAAACATGCAAAGGCAAAGTAGGTGCCTTTTGTGTCTCTTCCAAGATTTGAACCCTTGTATCGTCTTGTCTTACTTACCCTTGCAGTACCAAGCACCTCGCGCTTAGACGAGAGGTTTACATATGCAAAAGTTTTTACTGTGAAGTTTATATCTTTCTTTTCACAATTGGAGGTTTAAACTTTTGGTCAGTAGGAATTTTGATGCATACTTCAGGGTTATAGAATTTTTAACGCGGTAATATATTTTGTTTGGCAATTTAGCTTATATCATGCCTCAGAAATGTGTGCACTCATGGTTCGGATGAAAATGGTGCAGTCCGAGAGTTGGGGGTTAACTTTCATAAGGCGGGTCGTGATGGCCCCATGGGGTCTGTGAATGGGCCGATGGGCTCAAGTGATGGCCTGGTTATTGAAAGGGGAGATGTTGTTAAAATGGGGAGTTGTTGCATAAGGAGGACTATATCGTGATAAGATTAACATGTTTAAATTGCTCGTTAAAGATGTTCAGACAAGAAATCAAGGAGAAGTAAGAAATTATTGAGTTTGCTAGTGCCGAATGCTCTACTTCTGTAGAGTTTAGATCATTGTACTGATGGGACCTTCTGCCACAAGTCACACGTCGACAGGATGGGAGCGAATCCCGGGGGCGAGAGATTTGGTTCTGAGTTACAACTGCGGCTTTTGTGCGCGCGCGCGCGCGTGAGAGAGAGAGAGAGAGAGAGAGAGAGAGAAGAGAGCGTGAGAGAGAGAGAGAGAGAGAGAGAGAGAGAGAGAGAGAGAGAGCATGCTATGATTCTGGGGCTTTTAGGGTTCTTTGGTAAGAGGAATGTTTGCTCCATATGTGAGAGTGTGCTTTTTTATTAAATAGGAGAGTTTGTTTAGGGTACGAGTATGTTGTAACGGGGAAGGAGGAGTGTGTCTGGTGGGGAAGGAGGAGTGTTCTATCAACCATCTCTTCTTGTATTCTTCATTTTTTTTTTTTTAATTAATTACTGGGGCTAAGGCCCTGCCATTCTCTTAAGAGATAAATGGATGTGTTCCTCATATCAAATTTATGGTCTTTTATAGTTTCTGAGGATTGCTCCATGGTCACACGAGCTTAAACTAGATAACAAATGGTAAATTTTCTTCGCGACCCAATTGGCCTGGGAGCCTTTACGGCAAACTCCTCCCTTATTCATAGTATTTTGGCACTGAACCCTGGAAGGATGACTTCCATTGTCTGTCAATGAATCATTTACAGTTCGCTTTTGTTGATCTTCTTCAATCTTGCTTTAAATCGGAACAAATAATTTTAATGATGACTACAGTTCAATATTATTCAGCTTATGCTAAGATATATCACTTGGAAGTGAATGCACAAAATATACAGCCGCAACACAAGAATAATATGCTTTAAATAAAAATAATTGGCAAAGAATATTTTACAAACATTGACTCCATCCGGTTCGGATCCCTGCAATTAGGTTTGATGATCATGGCTCTCCACTGTATTTGAGTCTGCAAGTGTTGGCAGCCCTACAGAAGAGAATAGGTCTGCGCAAAATGTCGGGACACAATCTATATGTTCTGATACCAATTGTTGTGATTTCAGGGGAGGATGTCCTTGCGACCAGATCGAAACAAACCACAGAATCTATTAAGGCAAGGTGAAGAAGATAAGATGAAGAATTCAAAGTAGATAGAAAGCCAACAAACAATATAACATTGTTCCACCAATCAAACAGATCAGAAATACGTCCACGAGAGAAGAGGGAGATACTTTATTAAAACTTTAGGGGAGTACAATAAGAATTACTTACACCTCACGCTGAGAAGATTATAAGTCCTTGATAGTCGCCAAGAACAGCGAACCTTTGTGGCTAAGCTTCTCTCATCAATCTCTCAGCTAGATGAATTACGCTCTTATGAATTATTAATTCATTTGGATTCTCTTTGAAAACATTAAAGGCCACCCCCTAAACAAACTCCATCAATCAGAATAATGAGAACTTGAATCCAACTCGAACTCAAATAGATCCAGAAAAGGAAACTGTCAGATCTGAAATTAATCAACCTTCACAACGTATTCATATCATAATCCTAACAATCTCCCCCTTGACTTGAATACGTTCAAGTTCGAAAATAGCCACCATGTTCCATGTGCTCGCCTCTATGCACAATTGAACAAACTTGACTTCATCTTCATCTCACTCCCTCTTCTCCATAACCCACTCATGGGATTCACAACTTGATTAGGTCGAATAAGATTAAGTCCAACCTGAACTTTATTGCCCACTCCTTGATCTACACAAAATCTATGAGAATATGCTCCACCATACAATTAACGGTCTGGACTACCTTATTGCACGCCTAGTCCCAATCTCCCTTCGGGGTACAATTGAACATCCGAGATCGAATCCATTGTAGTTTCTGATTGTTTCACAACTACCATTTTCGAAACTGAGGATAATTGTAATCCACTAACTGTAACTTTCGAGTCGCAACATATACACATTTTCAACACGCTCGGCTAGAAACTTCATATGGATTTCTTTGGAGACTTCCATAAGATCACCTTTAGAACAAAAACTGAACACTTTTCTATGTAAGGCTCCAAGAAAGATGAGATTGTACCTTAATTCAGGAAAATAACGAATGCCTTGAAGAGTAGTAATGCATCCATCATGAGATCGAAATTGAATTGTTCCTTCGCCAGTCACCTACTCGTAGCAAAATTCCCCATGAAGATTTCTCCTTTTGAACCGAAGTGTATGAGAAGAACATCTTCCTATTGGAACTGATATGATGTGAACATGCAGAATCTATGACCTATCTATCTTTATTACCAACTGATATGTCTATAACAGATAGAACATCGCATTGTTTTTCATCTTCTCTAATTAGTTCAGTGACATTAGCATCTGGTTATTTCTTCTTTCGGAGCCAACAATCAGCTCTAATATGCCATTTCTTGTGACAATAATTGCACGTCAAAGTTTTATGTTTTGAGTTACACGTGAAACTTTCATTATTACTCTTCTCCCTTAAATAATGAACTTGCCTGAAATTATCATGATGAGACTCACCCGTCAACTGGGTGTCAATTTTGTTCTTATTGAGCAGATGCTCCTTGACCTCATTGATCTTAATTGTTGACTTGCCTCCATAAATGATAACTTCCCTAAATCTCTTATATGAAAAAGGTAAAGAACACAGTAATAAAAGTGCTTAATCCTTATCTTCTATTTTATCCTCTATCTTATCTAGATCATTGATAATAGAGAAAAATTCTGCCATGTGAGACTTGATAGGTGTACATTCATGCATGCAGAGAAGAAAGAGATGCTGCTTCATAATCAACCGATTCGCCAACGACTTCTTTAGATGGTGGACTTGAAGTCGCTCTCACAACGAGAACGTTATTTTCTCCGTAGAAAACTCATCCAATATTTCGTCCGCCAAGCAAAACTGAATAGCTGTTAAGGCTTTCTCATCCAACTCCTATCAAGTTTTTTCCTTCATGTCTTACGGTTTTTTCTCCCTCCCGAATAGTACTTTCTCCAACCCGCTCTGGGTAAGGATAGCGTTCATCCTAACTGTCATCTGCTGAAATTGATGACCATTGAACTTCTAAATGTCGAGCTTGATCGCAGATATTTTCAAGTTACCATGCTCTGATAGCAATTGTTGAGAAATAATATGTATCTCTGATACTAATTGTTGTGATTTTAGGAGAGAACGCTCCTACTATCAAATCGATTGGGACGATGCAGTAAAAACAAACCACAGGATCTACTAAGGCAACGTGAAGAGAAAAGATGAAGATATTCAAAGTAGATAGGAAGCCAACAAATAATATAACGTCGTTCCACCAATCAAACAGATCAGATGTACGTCCATGAGAGAAGGGGAGAAACTTTATTAAAACCTTGGGGAGTACAATAAGAATTATTTACACCTCACGCTGAGAAGATTACAAGTCCTTAATGGTCGCCAAGAACAGCGAACTCTTGTGACTAAGTTTCTCTCATGAATCTCTCAACTAGATGAATTACACCCTTAGAAATTACTAATCCATTGGGATTCTCTTGGAATACATTGAAGGTCATCCTTAAGGGGTTATTTATAGACCATACAACTCTCCTAGTGCTAAACAAACTCCATAAATCAGAATAAAGGAAACTTGAATCTAATTTGGACTCAAAACAGATCCAGAAAAGGAAACTGTCAGATCTGACATTAATCAACCTACACGACGTATTCGCGTCATAATCCTAACACAAAGAGCTTAAACCTGTTGATTTAAAAGTGACAACCTTGTCATAATAGTCTTGGGTATAAATTTATGTAACCAATTTATTCCCAATGCAGACTAAACCATTGTCTAATTTTTAGCCAAACTGCCACTTTGACAACTCCAGATGATATGATACACTAAACTCAACTTGTTATTTCTGTCAACAAACAACAATAACAAAGCAAGGGTCTTCATCACTAATCTTGCTTAAATTAGGTGTCTATCTGTATTTCAAATACCAGGTTCAGTAACAGGGACCTCCGATGATGCCTGAAGCTTTTGTGATTTTCACTCTCATTGTTTCAGAAAACTCGATATCAGCATGTCATATTACTTTTTTTGCTGATTTATGGTGTAGATTGTATGTCCTATTGTTTTAATGCAGCACGGTTTGCTGTTACCCAAATTGAATCTCTGTTTGAGAGAGTTGATTGAGTGAAAAGCTATCTAACATTCATGGTTTCATTTTGAGAAAAGACACTCATGGTTTTATGAAAGCTATGTCCAAGTCAATCAATGTTATTGAAATCTGAGACAAACAAAGAATGTTTCATTTTCTTATTCCCAGCTTACTGGACTAGCATTAATCTCTTACTATTTGCATTCACCGTGCCCCTGAAACAAGTGATGTATCATCAGTTGCAGTTTTTTTTCTTTAGAAAAAAATGGTGAACCAAAAGGTCTGTGTGTTTCTTCAATAAGAACAAAACATCTCAAAAGCTGAAAGTATAACGGGTGCGCAGGAGAAAACTGAGCAAAATAGCAGTATAACAAAACAACAAGCAACAAATACAACCACTCAAAGCCTCGCTGATGCAAAAAGCATGTCAATCCTGCAACAAGCAGGTCTATCATCAGTTGCAGTTCCTCAGTAATTTCGGCTGTTGATATGTAATTTTGTTTTCAGTCCCTAGGGTTCAAATACTGAATCTCAAATTTGATGTTAACAGTGCATGGGATGCAAGCCTAATCTCGGGAGCAAATCATAGCAGTATAAAGTTCATGCTTTTGAGGAATTTGTTTCGTTGGTCGATCTAACGTGGCAAGGGAGATTTGTTAGCTACATAATTGTAGACTGTCCAAATCACTAAAGACAAATCATGAGATAACATGGTCCATGCTTCAGACGTGAGGCTAATAAAAGCCACTCGTGCAGAGCCAAGACGCAGGGCTTGAAGCCCGCGTCTCAACACCACTACAATGTCAAGACGTAAAAATTAAAACTCGCGTCTCAGTACCACTTCAGTACTCAGACACAGAGCCTGAAGCCAGCGTCTCACACGCGCAGCTCGATATAGAGTTTGAAGCTCATGTTTCAACACCATCGCGGTGCCCAAACGCGACGCTCAAGACCCGCGTCTCATACGCGAAGCTCGACATAGAGTTTGAAGCTCGCTTTTTAACACCACCGCGGCACCCAAACACGAAGCTCAAGACCCGCGCTTAGCATTATCTCAACAGCTAAATGCAGAGCTTAAGCCCACGTTCCAACTGGAGAGGAGCCATGTGTCTCAGTTATAACTACCCCCATTACTTGGTTAAGTACTGCCCATATAATGAAGGGAGTTAACCCCTATCATGGAGGAATTTTAGGAGACAGTTTTACCCCTGAAATCCTTATAAATAGCTTAGTTTGTTATTGAAGAGGGGTCAGAATTATCAGCAAAGGAATACTTATAAAGAGTCAGACTCTTCCACCAACTTACTAAGTTCAAGTTTTTATCTAAGTCTCTTTGAGATTTCATTAGATAGGAGTTGTGCTACTCTATCAGTGATCCAAAAAGAAAAGTTTCAGAGAAGCTTTACGTTCACCCGGTCAATAGAAAACAAGATTCACTTTTCACCGCTACGTAAAGAATCCAGCCTTAAATAAAGAGAAGATCTGAGCTTGAGTTTCTTCTCTCTCTTGTGGTTGGAATTTGAATTGTTGTAGTCTTCTCTCTCTTGTAGTTGGAAGTTACCCCCGCCCCCCCCCCCCCCCCCAACACACACAATAATCACTATCATTTTCTCACTGCCACTGCCACTGCCACCACCGCCGCCACCGCCGCCTCATTACCAAAGTCTTAGTACTGATGAAAATGTTATCAGCTTTTCAGCGAATTCTAAGCCCAGGAAGGACCAGCGTACTGATCAAAATTATCTTACCAACATGACTCCAGTAAGCTACTAGCTGCAAAAAGGAGCGGATTATTAACCATTTTAATTGGTATTGTTGGAATTGAAGGATATAAGTATGAATCTTCGAGTTGAATTATGGCGAGATCCATTGATCGAATCAATTGGATGATGGTTGGAGTGTGTTCTCCTTCCATTGGGGATGAACGTGGTATATTCACATGTTCAATTCCGACTTCAAATGAATGAGATATTCAAGTCTAAAGATCGCCTAATTCAAAGCCAAAATGGGACTAAAGGTAGCTAAAAGTATTTAGTCCCACATTGGCCATGAGATGAAAGTTTGTGGTGTATAAATAGAGAAAATTGAGAACAAAGGGCGTGCCCTTTGAGTACTTGGAGTTTTCGCGCGCGATTGGGAGGGAACCATGCCTATCATGCGTGCGCGCGCCGCCAGCGGCGGCGGCCGGCCGGTGCCGGGCTCGGGGCCGAGTCCGGTCCTGGTCCTGGTCCTGGTCCCCTACCTGGCCTGGTTCTTTTGAATCAGGTCTCAAGGGTATGGGCCGCGACCTGCTCCGCCCCGCCAACGGACCCGCTCCGCTGTCAGGTTTCGAATCGATCCGCCAACAGGTGTCAGACCAGTTGGACGGCCAATGGTTGCGAGCTTGTTGGTCTGCCAACGGATGCGAATCTGTTGGATTGCCAACGGTTGCGAACCTGTTGGACTGCCAACAGTTGCAGCCTTTCGTTTGGGTTCGAACCTGTTGGCCCCTCCTGGAGTGCTATATAAAGCACTCCAATCTCTCAATTGAAAAACACACAACAAATACACCAAGAGCAAACAATTCTCTCTCTCTATCTGAGTTCTGAAGCAGAAGTAAGTCTGCGTTCTGAACTGGGAAGTAGGTTTCCAAGCGACTTCCAGCAAGAAGTCGCTTGTACCGCTGCTTCAACGATCCTGTGAAGGTACTGGTTGACTACGATTTGACCGTACGGTGATTTGGTAGTGCTATCCAAATACCGTGAAGGAGTATTGTATCTTGGGAGACCAGCGTCCATTATTCCGTTAGCACCAGTGCGGGGGACGTAATTGTCTTAAGGAGATTCGCTCTAAGCGTACCTCACTCCAAATACTGTATAAGTGGATTAAGTCCTTTATACAGGGGATATACTTTACTGTATATCGAGACTGATTTAGATTCAGTCTAATTGATGTTTAACCAAGGAAGGAAATTGAAAGGTGGTTCTTAAATTAAGGAACGTTCTATTGAACGAAAAACCTCCCACCTGATATTTGCCGACCTGGCCAATTAGATTGTTGATATCTCAGTGATCTTGATTAGTTGTCAGATTGATTCCTGTTAAGCAGAATACCAACAGGTATAAAATGTCATTTCTTGTTGATATATATGATCTTTTTATAGAACTAGTTATTTTTTTTCTGAAAGGGACTGAACCTGCAGCTTCATTGTCTAAAAGGAAGAAGGAAAAACATAATCACCCTCACAAAGATTTAGCTGCCCAACAATGAATATTTTAGCTACCAGAACTTGCTTCTGATGTTGTGTTTCTATTAACCTTGTTTTTGTCAGTCTATTTTCTTTTAGTTGTTTGTTTAATTGGATGCAGAAAGCTAAGATAGCTTTATCTACCTATATTATCACTCTTCATGTTTTTCTCTATTTCAACCATTTTTTTTCTTCCTTCTTCGCTATTGGCCGCTCAGTCCATTTTCTCTTTTCTTCACATCCCAAACAGAAGATTGATGTTCCCATTCAATTGTGGCAATCACAATCTAAACAACTAAAGACAGTAATAGATGTACCTTGATCTTGTGGTGTATTTTTCATGTGCTAACCAACATCAAAAGGAAAACAAGGAAAATAAATAAATGAGTAAAAAAAGTTAACTGGACGGTGACCAGCAAGCCTTCAGTTTGAGTGGGGAAGCCTTTGCAGATCTGAATGTGACATGATGTGGTGATTCTCATCAAAGAAATTCGTTCATGATTAATTAAGTTATCAACTTTAATTGTTTCTTAAGCAAAACATCTCCAGTCTCTTTTTTGGTCTCTCATATGTGCAGACGAAATGTCCTTGTCAGATAGCAGTATCATAGTTCATGCCCATTCATTAAATGAAACAATTAGTAGACATGGAGAACAAAACCGTAGTATTCAATTAAAGTAATGACATTTGATTTCCTCGAGTCGAATGATAGTGCATACTTTTATGGACTCATCAGTCAGGACAAAAAAGAAAAATATTAGATCATCATATTTCTATGTAAACACATACTTTTTCATTGCGTCATTCTTCATGAAAATCCAATTTGATAGGATGTGTTAACAAATGTTATCCTGATGAAAGTGATTAAAAAGAGGAAGACATCCAATCCCCCTACAAGCATGTGCAAATGTAGAATGGTATGCACAACTAAGTGCATGTATCCAGAGAAGAATCCTTCAATCATCAACGAAAACGGCAATCAAAATTGAATTGATGTTTTTGGACATAGATTTTGCATTCAAAAAAAAAACCTAGTATACTCGACACTATTCAATCTGTAAACTACAAAGTGTAGTTGAAAGTTTCCTTCAAACTGTCAGATACTATTCTTGTATGATCTTGGCTTGTACTGCTTTTTGAGCCTTTGAAGCTCACCAAAACCTTTTCCTGCTTGCCACCAGCTTTGGATTTGAAACTGCTCCTACTTCTCCACCAAGTTAAACAAACACTAATGATCAGGGTGTGAGACTTCCCCACGATTGGTGTGTTTGTAGTTTACTTTATCCAAAACGCGATCACTATTAGTTGTCTGATCTTTGATATAATGGTTGTGCTTAAAACTCCAAAACATGATTTGGTAGAGGTAATCAGTGAGTATTAAAAAAATATCTCATTTTAAAAAAGCAACTGGTGCCCGTCTTATCTTCTTATGGAAGTATATTGATATTGGTCACGATCAAGGGACGATTAATTAGCATCCGAGACTAATTAATTGTTTCATTGTGGTAGAAAGTGAAGGACCATTTTGGCTGCTCTAGATTGAAGATAAGAAATAAAGTTTTGGGAGTTGCTCTTATAGAAAAGTAGTAGCGTGGAAAGGAATTTAAAGTCACAACTCAAGGCATTACTATAATGTAAGCATTTATGAATGATAATCAATATAAAGGAGATCAAGTCTATAAGAGAGAACATAAGCATTGTCTTTTTCCCATCTTAGAAAGAAAGATTCCCATCCATTAGAAGCCAATTGGGTGAACAAGCTAGTGGGTTTGTTTATAGTACACTGTACCTGGAAATATTCTCAAGTTGGCATTTTCATTCTACATACTGAGTTACGAACCATAGATAGTAATCTTACAGATAAAGGGAAGACAAATATCTTTCCAAATGTCTCAATGAGAATCTAATGTCACCTTCCTAATTTTGCATGTAATTATATGGTTTTGTTGATAGGATACCTTTTTGACAATTCCTTCTTTCATTCTCATTATTTAGCAAATCACTTGCACTATATTTTCTTTTTCTTTTTGCTTTGTTTGTTTATTTTCTCTTCGTGTAGTTCCCTTGTTGAAGACCAATGTTGAATTCATTTAACAAAAATACTTGCACAGTTTTCTTGATGAACCTTAAAATGTATGTGTAGAAAGTTTTATGATAAGAATATAGGAGTTGATATCGCTATCAAATGGTGAGAGACACTTCACTCTCAACATAGTTGGAGTATTTTAAGTCACAACCCTAAAAACTATGAATGTTATTGTAGCAGTGGGGTTTTAATACAAGAGATGACAAGTACAAATAAAGATAAATAAATAGCAAGTATAAGCTAATAGAGTCAAAAAGAAAAACACACTAGTATTTAATGTGGTTCGATCAATGTGACCTACGTCTATTAGAAAAGATAACAAAATGAGTCCACTAATCAAAATGAGAGAATACAAGAAGATTATAACTCTAATTTCACTCACTTAATCCCATAATACTCAATTTATATAGGAAAAAAAGGAGGGAGAAGAAGAATAAGAAAGAGAGAAGATATAACAAGAGTTCAGCTGAGCTTCTCTCTTCTCTTTCTAATTTCCAGCTTAGCACCTGCCTGGTTGTAACCTCTCCTTTTATGGCCTTAAGAACGCTAGCCACTATCATATTAATGGTATCCTACCATGCAAAAAACAAGTCATTTGCAAAAGTTTCTTTCCAGCACTTAACTTCATATCACAAAGTCCTTCTTAATGTGCTGGTGGAAAATCTCATGCATGCTTGATCTGATATCTCATGAATGTTTCATTGTGTGGGCTGATTTAACTACATAAGCATGCTTGTGCCTTCAAGTGAGTCCAAGAGGTGATATTGCTTTAAAAAGTGGCTCAACCATTTCCTACTTTCAACTTCTACTTTGTAAGATCTTTCTCCCAATCTCCATCTCCTAAGTACTTTTAGTTACCAATCTTCAAACCATTGGTGGATATTTTAGATGCTTGTCTTATTCCGACCACCTATCACACCATTTGATTATAGATATACATGTGGGGGTACATCTAAATTAAATTGGTTGTCGCAGTACTTACAAAATGTGTAGATGATGAGTCCATACTAATGTCCAATTCACACTCTCTTAAAAACCAAGTATAGCCACTAGAATACCTATAATAGGATCCTATAAATAAGTACATGTTTGTCATTTTGACACACCTTATGGGCAAAATGTATCCACAAATAAGGACTCCCTTTTTTTATATCACTGATATAAGACCATCCAACCTTGTGACATAACACATTAGTATAAAGCTTCTTTCCCTCTGCAGTTTTGAGTGTGTGTGGAGCTTGTGTTTATTTAGCAGGTTTGAAGATGGCAAGGAAGTGCTCTCGTTGTGGGAACAAGGGGCACAACTCTAGGACATGCACCAACCCAAGAAATTCAGTGGGCAGTGGCGGGCTGAGGCTCTTCGGTGTGCAGCTTCACGTAGCTTCACCCCCCTTGAAGAAGAGCTTTAGCACGGATTGCTTGTCCTCTCCTTACCTTGCTTCTTCCTCTTATCTTTCATCACCATCAAATTCTCTTCTTTCCATTGATGAAACCACTGAAAGGGCACCTAATGGCTATCTCTCCGATGATCTCATGGGGAGGGCACAAGAGAGAAAGAAGGGTGAGTTACTCTTTTGCTCTCAACACTGGATTATTTCTTTCTAGGAGGAAGGAGGGAGTGAATATGGTCAAAGCCTTTGCCATAGCCTATGGTTCATAAACCATTCTACAATATTTGTTGCTTTTTGCACATATGATGTTCAATGAATTTTTGCTTATTTTCTTTATTTCATATTTTCTTTTCTTTTCTTCTTCTTTGATTCTTTCAGGGAAAATAGCCCCAGAGGTTTAAATGAATTTTAAGTATGAGCACTTAACACTGATAATGCAGGACCCCTTTGTTCAGTCTTAATTTTTTATGTTTTTTCTCCGTTGTTTATCTAGCTACATAACCAACATAGTTTTCTCATGAGCTTATCTTGTTTCAGTTTCTCTCAAATATCTAATTGTCTCCATTATTTCCGCAATTAAAATTTATTTGTCCTCAGGAGTACCATGGACTGCAGAAGAGCATAGAACATTTCTGGCTGGGCTTCAAAAGCTCGGAAAGGGAGACTGGCGAGGTATTTCACGCAATTTCGTGACCACAAGGACTCATACTCAAGTGGCTAGCCATGCTCAGAAGTATTTTCTGAGACAAAACAGTCTTAACAAGAAGAAGCGCAGATCTAGCCTATTTGATGTGGTAAAATTATGAAACCTATTCACTTACTTTCTGTTGATACAAAACTATCATAATACATATTCCTGTCATTATTTCAGGTTAGCAAGGGTGAAAGCGCAGTTCATATAACTGATGATATATCAAAGTCTGCAGTTTCATCTTGCCTGGATGACTTCCAATTTCCTATACTCTCTCTGATTCCAGCAGCTAATGAAGTTGATGACAATGCTAAGATTGATCTCAATGTGCCTGCACAAGTAACTCAATTGCCACCAGGCCTCTGCCTGTTTCCTATAGCATCAATGGCCTCATCCCGTAGTATTGTGTCACGACCTTACTTCCATTATTGAGCCTCATTTTCATCTCCCATTGCCTGATTTAGAGCTTGCCATTTCTTCCCCGAGGTCTTCTGAACAAATTAAATCAAATCCAAGTTCTCTTCTTGTGGGGACTATTAGAGTTACCTAACTGCCTGAATGCGAGAAAAGTAACCAAATTATATGATATGTATTTGTATAATCTTCTTATAGAGGCAGAAGACTCTTGTCACCCTTTGGGATTAACATAACCATCTTCTAAATAAAGAGGAATTTGTTGTGCTTTCATGAAACCAATATGATTTGTCGAACTTGGAAAGAGAGTTCCTCCTTTAGAGGAGTTGTACTATGAGCTGTTCAAGGTGAAACATGAGCTTATAAGATTCGCATTTTTCGCAGAAACAGTTGAAAGAGACAAGCAATCTCTCATGCATGCCTTTTTTCCTTTCTTTTTTTTTTTTGGGTTTGGCTTTTACCCCCACCATTGACAACTTGGGATAAGGTGGATGAACCTGTACATTAAAGTGTTGTGGTGCAATGTTTCCCTTTTGATACAATATTCACTCTTACAAAGTTCTCTTTTCGGATATCAGTTTCTTCCCTGGTTTATTGTTTGTTTCCTCAACTATGAATCAAATTGATTCCTAGCTGAGAAAACCATGAACAAGAGAGGGGCTCGCCATGGAAATTAAAAGGTCAACTGGTGGCTTGAGCGATCCAACATATTGGACCGTAGGCTCAAAAATTTCCCCAATGCTTGAAATGAATCTTACAAGGAACATGTAAGGGTAAAGAGGGGCCTTAGCCCCAGGATTATATTATTAAAATAATAAACAATGTGAGGTTACAAGGGTGAGGGGGGAAGGAGGGGTGACAAAAGTGCTAAAAAGCTAAAACTTACAACAAACTATGACAAAATGTCAAAGAAACAACAGATTATGATAGTTTGCTATATTTATGAAGTGGGAAGTAGAACGCCATAGAGCCACCAAAGATGAGATCCGACCTTCGAGCTCCATGATAGAAGAAGATTTTGCTTGAAAAGCCCTTTGATTCTGTTCCATGCCAATCTATTCATATGATTGTGTTGATAACACAATCCCATCTATTAACTTCATTACAGGGATATTAGATAGCCTCCAATTATCCTAAAGAGATGCAATAAAAGAAGACCAAGAGGAAGGTACTAGGCGATTTCGTTCCGCGCCGAAAGTTTCAAAGTGATGGGGCAATTGAGAAATGATATGAATGGCTGTTTTCAAGTTGACCTCATAAAGCATGCACAAAAATGTTATGGATACCTCTTTTGACAAGGTTGACCTCGTCAAGAGGCGTTCATGAAATGTAAGACACATGTGCACTTTGGTTTTAATGGAGCTTGTGTAGTTCAAATTCACCGGAAATAATTATTCTCTTCTCGGTAGCCTGGTTATGCTTCTATAAAGGAATTGCTAGTGAAGAGACCATATTGCTTGAGTTTCTATTGTCCGACATCCGGAATAGTAGTGGAGAGGTTTTTTGGTTGGAGTAAGGAGATTGTTGAGATCATTGAAAAGGTTTTGGAATGGCTTCCTTCTAAATTGAGGAGCTCAAATCATTCTTCCATCAAGTAGACAAGTTTGAGTGTTCATCGTCGTGGATGGGTTCATAGCAAGCATAAATAGATTTGAGAAAATGAAAGCAAGAGTATCATCACCCACCCAATGATTAGGACGGGAAAGTTGTATGTAAATGTATCGATGTATCCTTTCCTATCTCCGCTATAGCATAGAGCTATACCGAGTCGATTCTCAGGGAGAGCTAGCGATGGAAGCGTTACGGATCGAAGTGAAGATGTAAAACGAAGATTCTTCTATGCTTGTAAAAATAAAAACAAATGGGAAAAAGAAGTGAAAGAATGGATGGATATGTTCATGATGAAAGTGAAAAGAAATCAAGAAGAGGTTTGCTTTGGTATTCACACTAAAAAGAAAAGAAAACTGTGAAAAGACTTTGAATAAAAGAAGACCATGACTAGCTAACCTTACTACCTTGCTAAAGACTTACTAAACTCCGTGATAGTGAATGCGTGCCTCATGTTGATTCATCGGTATGGATTTGTCTTGCGTGTTGGTCTAATTACCTTCCCACTTGGATGACGGGAGCTCATTCTTGGACTTGTCTTGTAGCCTCCATAGATGTCATAGGCCTACAAGTTAGACTTTCAATAATGGAATCAAAAGAGCTACACTCAAGGGATGCAAATGAAGAACATACAACATTCAATAATGGACTTAAAGAAGTTGTACATCAAATAGCATATTGGTGATCCATCTCCATGTTCTATCAAGGCACTTGTTCAAAGACAAGGCTCTAAATGAGGCACACATGAATCATATGGAGAATTACAACAAGAGACTTGCCAAGTAATGAAAGAAACCCATCGGAGAAGAGAAGATCATACACTTGCAAGATGAAATAAAGCAATCACCCATGAGTTAGTGAAGATAGCAAGGCTAGTGGTTAGCTAGTACATGGAGAAAGAATTAGCTACTACTAGCCATTATAAAAGAAAACAAAGCATGAAGTAAAAGTGCAAGAAAGTAAGAAAACAAGTAAAGAAACCAATTAAACTAGAACCAAGCTCAAGTAGAGGAAGGAGAATGGATGAATCCTTGTTGCTTCAAGTTGTCACACCTTGATTACACAAGCTCTCTCTCTCACAATCTCTCTCTTTTACAAAGTATCTAGGGAAGGAGAAGATCATAGAGAGCTACAAAAATCCTAAAGAAAAACAAAATTACAAAGCTTTACACTAATCTCTCTCTCTCTTCTCTGTTCAGTCTTTGCTCGCAGGTCCAGGTGAAGTATTTATAGGCCCCAGGTGAAGAATCCAGAACCTAGTTTGTTGGCGCAAAATCCGGATCTCAACGGCCTTATCCTTGCCGCAAATTGGCGGCAAATCCTTGGTTTTTGCGGCAAGTTGAAGGCTGTTGGGCAACAGAATTCTGTTGCAGGTTGGTTGCGAAGTTGTTATCCACGTGGCCTTCTAGAATCTTGAGTTGTTGCACGGATCTCTCTGGATCTGGGATTCAAATTTGGGCTTTATCTTAATCTTGGATTTAATCCCTTTAATTATTGCTAATTAAAGTGATTATTGGGTTATCTCTCCATTAGAGTGTGAACCTGCAAATATATAGAGAAGATGAGTAAAAATCATATATTTATTACAAAAATGCATGGGAATAATGAGGTAAAATATGCAATATTGGATCACAATCACACCCCCACACTTATTCTTTTGCTCGTCCCGAGCAAAACAAAGAAAAGAAAAACTATACTACCAGTTTATTACACCACTTTCGCAGGTGACGCGATTGCACTGAGCGTGTGCAACAAGCCGTTAAACCTCTAGGTTACCCTAGAGGAGGAGTGTTGTCTCCTGAGGGTTTTCAGCGGATTACACCCACAAAATCCATAAAGAAAGAAGACAAATGTTAGTGTTTTGAAAACGCATTTTGAAAGAGAGACAAGTTTACGAACTATTTTTGCAAAAATATAAGTGATCTTAGGTCATAAGTCCACCTATAATCATTCTTCCTTAAACTTAGTCTCCATGCAAGATCTTGTCTTCAATTAAGGTAAGAATTCAAAATTGGATTGAATACTTTATCTTTCATAAAACCTAGATAATATGCACACCGTACTCGTGAAGATTTCTGGGATTTCAACTCTAACCATCAAGCCATTTATTTATTTATTTATTTTTCTTTTTCTCTGTTTTTTTTTTCTTTTTCTTCCCTTAGTTTTCTTAGGCTTTCTAGTTCACCCATGTAGCGAGCCTATAACCGATGACTCCCAAACCAGATGGTTCTAGGGCACCAGATGAGAAAACATCCCTCGGGTTAAAGGACTCGAGTGAAAAAGGCCACAAAACTAAAGGGGATTATTTATAATCACCGTTAGGCGTGAATAATCATGCTTCTTGAGGCATAATTATCCAGCTTAATAAGTGAGATCACCGTTAGGCGTGAGTAACCATGCTTCTTGAGGCACAATTCTCCAGCTTAATAGGTGATGTTTTATTTATATTTTTTTTCTTTATTTATATGGCATTTTTGGTCTTTGTTTCCATCCCAAGAAATGTGTGAGTGTAAAGTGCATATTATCTAAGGCAAAAAATTCAAGATAAAAATATCTCACCAATTTTACTTACTTAGCCTATAATCTCAAACAAGATCTATTATTTCAACTAGGTTTAAGATGTCATAATTAAGGCTTTCTTAATTCCTAAGATACATCTTAATTTTCTTAAAAATAGATCTAAACTTTGTCTCTTATTTCAAAAGTTTTTTATTTTTTTATTATTTTTTATTTTTTTATTTTTTTTATTTATATATATTTTTTTAATTTTTCTAAAAGAAAAGGCAAAATCTAAAAAGAAAGTGGAAAATCTAGAAAAAAAATAAAATCTAAAAATAAAATGGAAGACCTAAAAAAAAATAAAAATAAAAATCCTAAAAAAAAATAAAAATCCTATAAAGAAAATAAAAAGTCCTATGTTAGTACATACCCCCCCATACCTATCTCATGCATTGTCCTCAATGTATGCAAGATAAAAATGATGCATGAAATAGGTAAGGTAAAAAGTCACTCCCTCCTCCTCTTTGGACCCGCAGTAGTACTGGGTCCTGCCGACTGTGTCCTCCTCAACCTCGCCTCAATGCCCTCTAACCTAGAGGATTGCTCCTCTAACCTGGAGGATTGTTCCTCCATCTTCTTCCGCAGCCTCACTTGACCTCTAAAAATCTTCTTCATGCCCTTCCAGATGGAGGACATGAAGGCATGTGTATCATGTAGGGGGTCCTGCCTCCAAAACTCAGGTTCATCCTCTGCATCAAAACTCTCCTCAGAGGAGGACTCTACCGGAACATCCTCTGGTTGGACAGTAGGTGTCCAGACCGCATGCAAACAACTATTGTATGAACTGGTAGACTCTCGGGTGCAACTAACACTCGGTCGAATGAATCAAATACATCAGCTGGTAGGAAAGTCCTACACAAACGTGTAATCAATATGGGATGGGAGTATTTGGCACCTCGTGTGCGTGAAGAGTTGGCTATCAGTGCATGGAAGATGACCTTATTCAAACAAACCGAGTGTTGACGAGTCATTAAATCATGTATAATTTGTAACACTGGTCTGTTGAAAGAGGAGGTGTGGTCAAGCCGTAAAATATTGCATTGGATCCAACGTCCAACGCAATGAACATTTCTAAACATCGTACTGGCTTTGAGCCCACAATCCTGCTCAGTACAACGAGCCCCCATAACAGTCATATAATCAATCAAAGGGAGAGGCTCGCTGTGGTGTGTGATGGATGGGACAGTAGTGACTTCCTCAAGAAGAGGAAGCGTGACAAGTAGGTCACCTGTGGGCATGTGTACAGTGAACTGGTACATGTGTGGATCAATTGATGCTTGGTCAAGATGTGTGTAAAACATTGTCACCAGTTCGGGACAATAAAATGCATCGGTCTCAGTGTTGTCGTACACTAGTGAATACCAATTCCTTACTCTAATTCTCTCTAAAAATACATGCCCATAACCATTCACATCACATAAAATCCGCCCAAAATCTTTCTCAACAAAAATTGATGGTGCCATACTATGAATTTAAGATCAAAAAGCAGTAAAAAGGAGAGATTTGAATTCGAACCACCCCCGGAATTCGTGGGGGGAAGAAATTTGGTCTGTGCAGTGGGTTCAGGAAGATCTGATGAAGATGCTGGCACCCGATCTGCTAGCTGTGCTTCAGATCGACTGGTGAGGAAGTTTTCAGTACGCAGGAATCTCAAAGTTTGCCGCGGAAGCTCGGCAGAAGCCGCGGGTTTGCGGCAGATCAGAGAGATCTGGAGGAAGGAAAAAAAATTGGTGGCGGCGCTTTAGGAGAGAAGTGCAGATCTGAAAATATTTTCGCTGGTGAGGGAGAAAGTATGTGCAAGAGGGGTTATTTATAGGAAAGGAAAGAACTTTAGAATCCCACTTCTATCCCTAGGTTAAAAACGAATTTACCCTAGGTATTTGGAAGTTTTGAAAAGAGCTTTGACCCTAGGGACTTGGAATATGAAGAAACCTAGGAATTTAGAAAGATTTTGAATTTGGAAAGTGTGGAAACTCCTTTATGCATAAAAATCCCTCCTTTATTTTTATTTCTTTTTTTTTTATTAATTTCTAAAAGAAGTGTAAAAGAAGGAAAATCTAAAAAAATCTAAGTTAGTAAAGAAGGAGAAAAATTACCATAAGGTGGTGGTTCCGGTGGTGGTCGGATTGGTCCACGAAACATGGCCCAATCAACTTTACGTTGGGTTTTCAGGAACCCACCAAAAATATCAGGAATATGACCCACTAAAAAGATAAATCCTTGAAAGATTTTTATTAAATACATGACCCCATCTAATTTCCATTTTTTCCAAATAATTTCGGAGTAAAATTTATCAAAACCCTTGTCCCAGAATGATGTATGAAATGACAGAACAGTTGACTTGGACTCAGGAAGAACTGACTCAGGAAGGTGACTGAAATCAAGTAAAGGTTCAGGAGTCAAAGTGAATTCTGGAATAGGGTCCAAGTCAAGAAATGGAAACTCAAGTCCACATGTATTGTCCAACAATGGAATGTGACTATCAAAAATTGGTGATTCAAGTTCAGGAGGGATGGGAATCAAAACTGACTTTAAAATGTTGCTCAAATTGGGTAACATAACAGGAGTCAATAATGATTTAGGAATTTGAATTAGATCACAAGGTTGAGAGTCAAAGTCACATTCCATATTGAGTTCAATTCCACAAAAATGAGAACTTGCCAATTTATCAATAGGATCTTCAAAAAGGTATAATTGGTCAAGTTCGACATGATCCTTAAAGATGGGTGATTCAACTTCATTGTGAATTGGGAAAAAAATCCAATGTCGACTCCGGGGAAAGATTGAAATCAGGTAAAAATACCGGAGTCATTATTGAATCAGAAAGAAGGATCAAATCACTAAGTTGGGGTTCAAGATCACATTCCTCATGTAGTTCAAATAAATGTGAACTTGCCAATTTATCAATGGGACTTTCAAAAGTATGGAATTGGGCAAGTTCAATGTGATCATCATGAAATATTGGTGATTCAATTTCACAATGGATAGGAACTGGATCCAATTCTGACTCGGGAAATGAAGTGAAATTATGTGAAGACACCGAAGTCATAATTGAATCAGGAATTAGAATTGAATCATCAAGTGGAAGTTCAGGATCATATTCATGTTCAAGTTCAATTTCAGTAAAAGAAAAACTTGCCAAAGGTCAATGGGATTTGAAGTTTGGACAAGTTCATGTGATTGTGCTGAAATTGAATCTTGATTTCCAAAATGACAAGAGTCTTGGGTCATATCAATAGGGTTTGGCATAGTTGAATTGGTCAAAGGTTGATAAGATAGAGTTTCCTCATTCCTATGAATGTTAACCAATTGACTCAATTGTTCTTCCAACCTATTAACAGACTCGGCATGTGATTTTTGAGATTGTAACAGAGACTCCTGCAAGATGTCTATACTCTTTTCTAGACTTGATGTTTCTTCAAATGGTTGCTCTAGAATGGGAGTATAGGAATCTTGAATTTGGAAATTTTGTGAATAGTGTGAGTCAAAAATGTGTGGTGATGGAAGAGTGGACTCACACAAGAAATCTTTATTCGTTTCCATGGCAAATGGTTGTTCATTAGGAAAAGGTGGAAGTGAGTAAGATTCTTGAAAATATGGTGGAATTGGAGAGGCAAATGGTTTTTGAAGTTGTTGCTCGACTCTCTGTAAATTGGCTTCTATACTCTTAAGTATCTCCGATTTTTCTTCAATTGGCGGAGTATAAGAAGGAGTATATGAAGCGGAATCAGGAAATGAATACAGTGGATATTGTGGACTTGGTGGGAATGGTGGACAAGGAGGTTGATAATTAAACTCGGGGGACTGGAATCCCCAATTACTCGGTGAAGAGTGGAAATTATTATGGAAATTATAATTATTAGATGGGGGGTATGGGTCATATTGATTCGGATAAGGCCAACCCGGTGTATGTGGTTGGTGCATATTGTAAAACACCGGGTTGGAATTATCCGAATATGAAGTTGGTGTGAAATATGGATTCATGTTCGGATGGAAAGAATTATTATTGTTGAATGCCATATCACAAACAATCACAAACAAAAAAAGAAAAATCAAACAACAAAAAAGAAAAGAAAAATCAAAACCAAGCCAAAAGAATGGTTTACCTAGACCTAGACGACTCCTAACTGATTAGATCGTCCACGGGAGGTTTAGTGTAGACGTAGACCACAAGTTAATCAGCCAGGGAAGGGCAAGGTTGGTGGGAGGTTTTCCGTCAGAGACGTTCCTTAATTAAGTAACCAGCAACCTTCGGGCTTTCGGCCCTCAATCCCTTTCCTAGACACTGATTTTGCAAGAGTCTATTTCCAACACTTTTCCCCCTTAGGATAATCTCCTAGATGAGTCCGAGATGTCCCTAGGGCTAACGTCTATTTTTTTATTAAATTAGGCTTGGGTTAGTGAGTGCTGGGATGGTGGTTTTTGGGCTAAGGAAAGGGTAATGACATCCCCCACCTTATTTTATTTATGGGTTATGCCCTTAAAAATGAATTGTGCAAGTGTACAAAAATATATAACTAGAATTCACTCAAAGCATGAAAATCAAGTAAGAGATGATTCCTAGTCTATATGCAATGCAAAACGTACCTTGCCTCCAGCACTCTTCAACAGTAAAAGTAAAGGAATTGAAAGACACGTGCCTAATGATGCAAATGTCTAAACAATTTTTAACTTTTCAATCAATTTTTTACTGTTGATTAAATTAGCAGGTATATGGTGAAAAATACAGGACTTAAAGTATTGCAGCAGCTGTATTTTGCAGAATCAGAGCCCCTGCAGAAAAGTTGTGAGTAGTCAACTCAGTTCTGCCGCAGATCCGCGGCAAAAACCTGGATTCCGCGGCAAAACTGAGGGATCCTGGTCTCTGCTTTCTAGAGCAGAGGCCCAGGTCCACTTATATGTCACTGCAAGCAAAATTTTCCTGTTTCTTCTCCTGTAACCTGCAACAGAGAAGACAATGCGTTTAGTTCTTCACTTTAAAGAAAATCCGTTGCTCTCCCCGGCAACGGCGCCATTTTGATTAGGACGGGAAAGTTGTATGTAAATGTATCGATGTATCCTTTCCTATCTCCGCTATAGCATAGAGCTATACCGAGTCGATTCTCAGGGAGAGCTAGCGATGGAAGCGTTACGGATCGAAGTGAAGATGTAAAACGAAGATTCTTCTATGCTTGTAAAAATAAAAACAAATGGGAAAAAGAAGTGAAAGAATGGATGGATATGTTCATGATGAAAGTGAAAAGAAATCAAGAAGAGGTTTGCTTTGGTATTAACACTAAAAAGAAAAGAAAACTGTGAAAAGACTTTGAATAAAAGAAGACCATGACTAGCTAACCTTACTACCTTGCTAAAGACTTACTAAACTCCGTGATAGTGAATGCGTGCCTCATGTTGATTCATCGGCATGGATTTGTCTTGCGTGTTGGTCTAATTACCTTCCCACTTGGATGACGGGAGCTCATTCTTGGACTTGTCTTGTAGCCTCCATAGATGTCATAGGCCTACAAGTTAGACTTTCAATAATGGAATCAAAAGAGCTACACTCAAGGGATGCAAATGAAGAACATACAACATTCAATAATGGACTTAAAGAAGTTGTACATCAAATAGCATATTGGTGATCCATCTCCATGTTCCATCAAGGCACTTGTTCAAAGACAAGGCTCTAAATGAGGCACACATGAATCATATGGAGAATTACAACAAGAGACTTGCCAAGTAATGAAAGAAACCCATCGGAGAAGAGAAGATCATACACTTGCAAGATGAAATAAAGCAATCACCCATGAGTTAGTGAAGATAGCAAGGCTAGTGGTTAGCTAGTACATGGAGAAAGAATTAGCTACTACTAGCCATTATAAAAGAAAAACAAAGCATGAAGTAAAAGTGCAAGAAAGTAAGAAAACAAGTAAAGAAAGCAATTAAACTAGATCCAAGCTCAAGTAGAGGAAGGAGAATGGATGAATCCTTGTTGCTTCAAGTTGTCACACCTTGATTACACAAGCTCTCTCTCTCTCACAATCTCTCTCTTTTACAAAGTATCTAGGGAAGGAGAAGATCATAGAGAGCTACAAAAATCCTAAAGAAAAACAAAATTACAAAGCTTTACACTAATCTCTCTCTCTTCTCTGTTCAGTCTTTGCTCGCAGGTCCAGGTGAAGTATTTATAGGCCCCAGGTGAAGAATCCAGAACCTAGTTTGTTGGCGCAAAATCCGGATCTCAACGGCCTTATCCTTGCCGCAAATTGGCGGCAAATCCTTGGTTTTTGCGGCAAGTTGAAGGCTGTTGGGCAACAGAATTCTGTTGCAGGTTGGTTGCGAAGTTGTTATCCACGTGGCCTTCTAGAATCTTGAGTTGTTGCGCGGATCTCTCTGGATCTGGGATTCAAATTTGGGCTTTATCTTAATCTTGAATTTAATCCCTTTAATTATTGCTAATTAAAGTGATTATTGGGTTATCTCTCCATTAGAGTGTGAACCTGCAAATATATAGAGAAGATGAGTAAAAATCATATATTTATTACAAAAATGCATGGGAATAATGAGGTAAAATATGCAATATTGGATCACAATCACCCAATGATCGAGCCAAAATCTTATTGAGCAACTATTTCTCACTTCAATTTTGATATCAGATGCAAAAGCCATAAAAGCCTTGGGAACTCCTTTTCAAAAGGGAGAAATATGCCTAAAAAGAGTATTACGCAAATCATGAGGCCTATGTCTTCTATAGTAATTATGTAAAATAAGAGGTACCCACTGTGTATGTGTATCAGGAAAAGTCTCCACCGTCACTTGGACAAGAGAGCGAGATTGAAGGCTCGGAGATTACAAACACGCAAAACACTTTGATTTTTATGAAAGCAAATAAGTTTTCAGTTTATCAAAAAAAACCTCCATGTATATCCCTTGTGCCTTTCCAAAAGAAAGCTCGATGAATACGATCAATGCCATGGATCAACAACTCTGAAAAGATAGTAAAAAGACATAAAATAGAGATGTAAGGATGACAATACAAAGTTCACAAGATTAAGTCTACCTTCTCCTGAAAGAGCATTACATTTTCAAGTAGCAAGCTTCTTCTCAACCTTCTCAATAACAGGTTGTCAATCTTCTCTTGTAAGTGAGGTAATTTTGATTGGAAGTTCAAGATAGGTAAATGACAAGATGTCGAGGTTGCAATTGAGAATGCTAGTGGCTCTTATGCCCACCTCTTCACATCTACTCAAGTTGTAAACAAATGATTTGTGAAAGTTGATTTTTAGACAAGTCAACACCTCAAATGCACAGAGTAGTAGCTTGAGGAAAATGAGAGATGTAGCATCTCTCGATACAAGTAGGAGAGTGTTATCAGTGTAGTGGAGGCTTACAAGATCATTCGGCCAAGGGAATGGCTAACTTTTTAAATGCTACCGTTACTATTGCATTGGAAAGGATTCTTATAAGAGTGTCAGGAACAAGAATTAAGCAGTAGGGGAGAGCGAGTCTCTTTGTCTAAGACCCTTTCATCATTGAATGCAGTTACTCGGCTTCCTATTAACAAGGATAAATGATGTCCTGGATAGCAAATAGGCTTGATCCATCCAATCCATTGTTACCGAAACCCTCTTACCAATGGTAACTCAAAGAGAAAGTCTCAACTAACAGAATTAAAGATCTTTTTGAAGTCAAGCTTAAAGAAGACCACCTCAACATTAGAATTGTGTGAAGCTGTAAGAATCTTATGACTACAAGTTACAATATTAAGGATGTATCTATTCTTAGTGAAGGCTGATTAGACTTAGCCCACAAGGAAGTGAATGTGAGGTCGAAGCCGATTTGTAAGTACTTTGGAGATGAATTTGAAAACGACATTAAGGAGACTAATAGGTCAGAGCTCACTGACTATAGAAGCATTTTTTTTTCTCGGAATGATACGACCAAAGCATAGTTGAGATATCGAAGGTCCACGGTGCCATTGTAGAATTGGTTGAATAGGGAGAGAATATCTGGCTTGACAACGTCTCAAAATTTCTGAAAAAATATAATAGGGAATCTATCCGGGCCTAGGGATTTTTATACACCAAGACTAAAGACTGCAACTCTAATCTTCTCCACATTGAATGGACACTCAATGTCTTGAGTGGGCCACTCACAATGTTGATAAAGAATATCCTAATTTGCATGCAAAAGAGGACAATGAGGTGCTCTAAAAATATGAGAAAACTAAGTGGTGAAGGCATTAGAAATATCTAAACGTGTAATAAGTATATCCTCATGGTGGTGTAGTGTTTGAAAGAGATTGTAGTGATACCTTGCATTAGCAATACAGGGGGAAAAAATTAGAATTGAGATATATCCCTGGTTGAGCCAAAGGGAGCGTGCCTTTGTCGCCACATTATTTCTTCAAGGTGTTGGATACTTTCTAGCTCATTAAGAGAGGGCACTTTGAGAAATGATTCTTCAAAAGTGAGCAGTCTTAATTCAAGGAGGATAGCAAGCTTATTAAGAACATTAAGTAGCTAAAGTTTTTGTCTTTTAACACTCACAAATTGAGTTCTATTCCAAACCATGAGAGCTCTCTTTGTTTTGCGAAGCTTTTGAGCTAGGCAAGTAGTGCATTTACATGAGAAACAGGTGATTAAGAACTAGCCATAATATCACGAAGGTCTTGACGTTCCAACCACATGCTTTCAAAGTGGAATCTATTAGCATAATGGTATGTGGAGGAAGTATGAAAGGAGATTGGTATATGATCGGAGAGTGTGTTTGGAAAAGCTTTATAAGTGGAGAGGGTAAGGTGTCATCCCAAATTTCTGGGATAAGAAACCGATCAAGCTTTGCAAAGGTGGGCATGGCTTGCTTATTGGACCAAGTAAAGGACCTCCCCTAAGCGGGATATCTATTACGCCAAGAGCTCAGATGATATCATTATAGGAGTCCATATCATTAATGTTGCCTTTACAACCTTGACGCTTTCCAAGAATCTAATCATATTGAATCGCCCATCAAAGCCCAAGGCTCCAATGAACACCAAGTATGCATAGTGTGGAGGTCTTGAAGGAAGGCGACTTAAAGTGTTCAATCATTAGACCCATAAACAGAGATGACACAAAATGTTAATTGTGTAGCTTTTTCTTTAAATTTCATAGATATTGAAAATCTAGTGGAGAATTGACTTAGCTTCTCAAAAAGTTTTCCATTCCACCCTATTAGTTGTCCTCTTGAAGCAACGATAGAGTCGAGTACCAATCATTCATTGATTCGAGCTCCCAATAGAACAGAATAGATGGAAGGAGGGGGAGCAAAGTTTTGTTTTTTTTTTTTCCCGTAAGGCCAACCTTATCAAAGCTGAAGAGATAGATAAAATCTCGAATCTTAGCTCTCTTACCAAGATCCCCAAGCGCCTTATATTCCAATTTAAAACAATTATGAAAATTTGAAAACCCTTTCCAACAATCCAGCACTCTCTACCTCCATGAAGGGATCCAACAATTCAACACTCTTTACCTCCATGCAGGGATCTATTCATTTCAACGGCTTGCAGATGAGTGACGGCAGTATGGGGGCTATCTAGTTGATTGTATCCATTTTGTGTGGTGAGCAAGGCGATCTCATCATCAGTAAAGATCGAAAATATTGGGCCATTAAGGACGATGACCGAGCCAAGTGGCACTTCGTTCACTGTTGCATGAGCAAAGGATGCAGATGTGGATTCTAGAGCTTTACGTTGTCTAGCCCTAAAATGTTCTCTCATCCGTGGAGGAAGGGTTGTTGCTCAATCGCCCACTCCGCCGGATGAATGGTGGTGGCCCAGTACGCCATCGACGATGTTTAGTGGAAGGGCGATGAGGAAGGTGGGGTTGTAGGGGGAGACCTGCGGGGAGAGGGGAGGTGGTGATCCGCCCATGCAAGGATAGGGAGAGTTCCCCACACGCAGTGGAGGGCTCTGCCCTAGATCCGCCTCCAAATTGGGGGGCGGGTCGGATGTGACCGTTGTTGGCCACAGTGGAGGTGGCGTGGCCGGCACCGGCGGAGCTCGGAATATAAAGGCCATTTGACATTTTGTTTAATGTTAATGCATGGTGTTAGGAAACAATTGTGACATTTTGCAATTAATTTGAGCCCATCAAGGATTTCTCATTTTTTTGAAAGATTTTTGATGGGGGAATGCAAATAGACCTATCACTAGTTCTGCACTACATATTACAATGATCTTCAACTGGTTTATGAAAGGTATTAAACATAATACATTAATATTCCACAACATTATGAAAGGTATTGAACAAACAAGATAGAGAGACACATGCTATAGTGAAGCTTTCAGGCTCAGCGAGGTCGTTGTCGACGAGATCGAGCTCGGTGAGGGCAAGGGCAGGGTAGTTGCCGAGCTCGAGGGGCAAAGGGCCAGTTAAATTGTTGACGACAAGGATGGTGGGGAAGAGTAGTCGAGCCATCGAGGTCGTTGCCAGTGACGGTGGGGGAGTTATCGAGCTCGATGGGCAAAAGACATGTCAAATTGTTGACGGTGAGAACGAAGGACTGGAGGAAGGAGAGCTCGCCGATCTCGGGCGGGATCGAGCTAGAGAGGGCGAAGGCGGGGAGGCGATGGGTTAACAAACTCTTTTATCGTTGGTCTATGGACTTGTAAGCGTATTAAAGGGATTTTCACAAAAATATAACAGAAATATTCAGAATATTCTATTTTGGTTCGCTTTAACTGGCGGTTAGCGTAATTTTAGAAATATGAAAAAAATTGAGGGTAATTGAGCAATTATGATGATTTGAGGGGTAAATTTAGAAAATTGAAAATTCAAGAGGGTAAATATGAGAATAACCAAAAATATATAGGCATCCGTTAGAAATAACCTCTGCCATAATAATATAAAAGAATGTGAAATTTATGTATTTAAAAAAGAGAACGCAATCTATTAGTTTTCTCTCTTGGTTTCTTTTTTCATTTCAGGAGTTGCATAGTTTCTAAAGATGAGGAAATCCTTATCCACTATGCAGGTTTTGTTGTATCCTGTAAGTATATTGCCTGCCGTTGACAAACTCAACTGACTGGGGACATTTGAAAGAAAATGAACGTGTGAAAAGCAAGGCACAGGGCCCACCTTCACCTTTTCCCCTCGTGTTTTCATGCCCTTGCGGAGTCGAAACGAGATTTATGATTTTTGTGGCCCCGTCTGTTGGGGGAGGAAGTCGTCGAGGAAGTCGACGAAAAGAAGAAGAAAATCCAGAATTCAGCAGCAGCAGAAAACAGCAGAACAGGGTAACGGTCGACCGGCCCGGTCGACCGCTCGCAGTAGCAGGAGTTCGGTCGACCAGTCCGGTCGACCGACGTGCACAACATGCACAAGGCATCATCTCGGTCAACCGCCCGGTCGACCGACTGAAGTGACCCAAAACTCGGTTGGGAACGGTCGACCGGCCCGGTCGACCGGTGTATAGGGTCGGTCGACCGACAGTCGGGGTGCGGGCTGTTTTTGCTGAATTAGAAATCTGTTGTATAAAAAGCGGAATTTCTAGGGTTTTGCTGTACCAAGAAAAGTAGTAGCTCTCTTGATACTCAGAGGTGCTGCATCCATTGTAATTGATTATTAAAAATCAATAGAAACTCTCTTTCATTGCCCCGAGGACGTAGGCATCAAGGCCGAACCTCGTTAATCTTTGTTTCATGTTCTTTCTCTGAGATTGTGATATTTGTGCTGCTATTTGGAATTGTTCTTCTGTACTTTGGAGATCTAGGGTTCCTCTTCTGCTTGTTGTGAGGGCACAACAAGTGGTATCAGAGCTTCTCAGGTTTCGCTTGAAATTTTTCTGAAAATTCGGAGGGCATCAGGATCTGATTCGGTGGAGATCGTGTGTCGATCTCAGATCAGAGCTAGTCTTGTTCGTGGGATCGTGTGTCGATCACAGAACAACACAAGTAGTGCTCGAGGAATCATTGTTAGAGTAGATCCGGTAAGAAACTCAATCTACGGTTTCGGGAAGAAGGTAAAAAACTGTTTTTTTATCGAAGTTGTGATCTATTTCCAGTTGGTCTTTTTCGCATATATAGAGGATCTAGATAGATGGCAGAGGAAAGTAGTTCAGTTAGGACCATGAATCCTCATCCGAAGATTGACGTGGTGAAGTTCAATGGCACAAATAATTTTGGGATGTAGAGATGTGAGGTTATGGATGCCCTAAATGCATCGAACCTCGAGGATACTCTCCTTCTGGAGAAGAAGCGAAGTACGACCACTGATGAAGAGTGGGAGAAGATGAATAGGTCTGCATGTGGGTTGATTCGTTCGTGCTTAACACAAGACATCAAATATCTTGTGTTACACGAGACGTCGGCGAAGCATTTGTGGGAGACCCTTGAGAAGAAATATCTGACCAAAAGAGTGGAATCACGGTTGCAGCTTAAGAGTAAGCTGTACCGGTTTCAGATGAAGAAGGGGAGCACCGTAAATGAACATATCAACCGCTACACGAAGCTTCTTACAGACTTGGTGAACGTGGATGTCAAGATAGATGAGGAAGACAAGGCGATAATCCTCCTGAACTCACTCCCGGCGGAGAATGATTAGTCTCTAATTTTGCATAATTTTCATCACATTCTCATATTTATTTAATAATAAATTCTGCTAATAATACCTTACTTTCTTGATTCTAGGTCCATGGTGTGTAATGAAGAAGAAGACCCTAAATCACCATTTAATTGGTGATTAAAGGCCTATTAAAGATAGCCATTGACCTAGAGAGCTGATTCTGTAAAAATCAGGGGCTGCAAAGACGAAATCGGGCACAGGGCCTGACAGGGGACAGACGGGACCGCGCACGGCTCGAAGCGCCGCGCGCGCGGCCCTAGTATGGCCGCGGCCCCGGCCGCGTTTTGGGCCAGGGCTTGTCCCCTGGCCCCCTCTTCCCTGATGGCTATAAATACCCCCTGGGTTCCAGAGAAAGGAGATATACAGAGTTTAGGGTAGTTTTTCATTCCATGTTGTAGTTTAGTTTAGGTTAGGTTAGTTCTTCTTCTTCCCCATTGTATTTTTCATTTTGTTTTAGATCTTATATTAGGAGAAAGAGTGATACATGAGTGGAATACAAGAGTACTTGTAATAGAAAGTGACAAGCTATGAAAGGTGCTCTCTTTACCTCTCTTTGTTTTCTATCTAACTTCTTTTACATGTGTAGCTAATCTTTTCTCTCATGGCACTAACTACTAACCACCAACTAGTTTAACTTCTTTTATGATAATCGACATGAATCTAATAGCCTCGTTTTGGCCTTACTCTTACAAGAGCCATTGATGGCTCATGATGATGGATCTAACACTCTAACTTTCTAAGCACTAACAAGCTAACATTACTTTACTCCATGTTTACTCTTCTATAGTATTGATGGTTTAAGTGTAACTTACACTTGTTTGTTGAGTTGGGTTGTGATGAGTTACAAATGGGTCATACTTTGAATAGCTCTTGAACCAAGGACTAGTGATGGCCAATGATACATGTGAGGCAACTATCACTAAGAGGTTAGCATGTTGGTGGAGTCATTAGTAGTTAGTAGCCATTGGTTTTCTTTCTTTTTCACTTTGTTTTAGAAATATATCTAAAAATCACAAACATATTCTTTTCGATGTTTCCCACTCCTTTGTGTTTCACCGTACTTCTCTTTTCATTCTTTATTTTATTTTATTTTCATTCTTTCAAACTTTGAAGAACTTTTAATAAACACGTGAATTAACCGGTAAAACTTCTATCGCCTCCCGTTCTTGTGGATTCAACTCGTTTTAGCCTCTATGCTATAACGGAAGTATCGAGGAAGCCAAAGCACACACACTTTAAGTCTTCATTTCAAAACATACACTTTTTGTGCGCGGTTTTACCCCGACCAAATTTTGGCGCCGTTGCCGGGGATGGGAACGGTTTGATTTCACAAGTTTGCTAACTTTTCTATTTGTTTTTTGGTGTGCAGATTAAAGTTTTAGCATTACAGAAGTCCACACTTGCTCAAGTGTGGTTGGATAATTCTTGTATATTTTTATATTCTGCTGCTAATTTTTTTTATATTACCTGTGCACTATAAATAATTGTAAGAACTAAAATACAGAAATTGGATGCTTTAAAACGATTTAGACATTTGCATCTAGGCACGTGTCAATTTTTATTCCAATATACTGTATTTTATTCTTATGTTGTTGTGATACTGATAGGAGGTGTACATATTGCATTGCATATAGTTAGGACAAACACTTCAGTGATTTACTCGCTTTTTGTGTTCATCTTATCTATATTGCACACTTGCACAATTAAACTTAAGGGCAACACCCAATACAAGATAAGGTGGGGAAGTCATTACCCTCCCTTAGCCCAAAATCCACCTCCCCACTCACACAACCCAAGCCTTAATAAAAATTGCTAGACGTTGGCCCTAGGGACATCTCGGACTTATTTAGGAGATTGACCTAAATGGAAAGTTGTTAGAATTTGACTCTTGCTAAATCGGTGTCTAAGGTTGGGGATTGAGAGGCGAAACCTCGAAGAACAGTGGTTTGGCATAATTAGGCCCGTTGCTCCGGCACGAATACCTCCCACTGATCTTGCCCCTACCTGGCTGATTAACTCGTGGTCAGCTTCTATACCCCCCGTGGACAGTTTAACCAGTTAGGAGTCGTCTAGGTCTAAGTCAACCCTATCATAGGCTTGTTTTCTTTTCCTTTTTCTTTGTTGTTTGTTTGTTTGTTTTTCTGTTTTGTAAATTGTGATATGGATTTTAATAAAAACAATTCTTTCAATTATAATATGAATCCATATTTCATCCCGACCTCATTTGACTCGGATAACTCTGACCCGGCAATGTACAACATGAACCAACCATATATGCCGGTTGGGATTATTCGAATCAATATGATCCATATCATCAATCTTATGACCATAATTTTCAAAATAATTTCAACTCTTCACAGAGTTCATGGGGATTCGCCTACCCCGAGTCAAATTTTCAATCATCTTGTCCACAATTTCCACAATATTCATTCCCCAATTTTGATTCATATACTCCTTTTCCTGAACCACCAATTGAAGAAAAATCATCATTGGAAAGGAGTATAGAAGAGTCATTACAACAAATGCAAAATTTGCTCAATTCACAATCCTTCCCACATCAAGCTCCACATACTCCTTTTCTAGAGCGTCCAATTGAAGAAGAATCTGAGCTAGAAAAGCGTTTGAAAATCTTTTGTGATAGAATGCAAAACATGTTGGACTCCTCATATCAACCAAATTTTCAAGAGTCCTACTCATCTTTTTCAGTCTCACCTATGCAAAATGAACAACCATCAATACTGGACTTGAGTATAGAACCCTTGCGTGAGTCCGAGCAGCAATCGTAAAATCTAGTGGACTCACAATTTCCCATAATTTTCAAAATCGACGTCCATACTCATATTATCAAGAAGAATCAATTGTCAAGAGTATGGAAGACATGATTCCAAATCCGAATTCTGTTACCCAACCTGTCAGTAGGTTAGACTCAATAATGAGCAATCTGATCAATGAGAGCGAGAAAAATCTTTCTTGTCAACCATTGACCACTCCTTATATCCCTAACTCTACTGATTGAACCCTTGAATCATGTCATTTTGGGAATCCAGATTCAATTTCAGAACACACAGTCGAACTTGACCAAACTCCAAGTTATGAAAGTCACCTGGACATTCTGGCAAATTATCCCTTCCCTGAAATTGAAATTGAACCTGAATGTGATCCTGAACCTCCTGTTGGGAATTTCATTTCACTTTTTGATTCAATAATGACTCTGGTATCTTTACCAGATTTTTTCTCTATTCCGCAGTCAACATTGAATCCTATCCCAGTACACCGTGAAATGGAATCACCTATCTTTTATGATCACACTTCATTGTTAGGGAAAGTGTGTAGATATCACTTCTTTAGTTTGGACCCTGTTTTTGAACCAATTTCGACTCTCATTGTTGAATCTCGGCTTGATCTGAGTCAAATTCTCGAGTCGGTATCGGTTTTTATTCCTGATTCCTTTGAGTCCAAATCCATCATCTTCCAAAATCACACTTCATTGTTGGACAAGAATGTTGACAAAATGACTCAATAATTATTTTTGAAAATTGGAAATTAGATGGAGATAATTTTTTAAATAAGATCATTCATTTAATCAACATTTTATTGGCTCATATTAAAGAGGTCATTGGTGGGTTCCTGCACGATCCACGCTATTTTAATTGGGTAGCAACACTTGGCCCAATCAGACCACCACGGAGCCACCCCCTTGAGGTAATCTTCCTTCCCTCTCCATTTGTTTCATGTATTTACACATTCACGATGCATTGAGGACCATGCATGAGATAAGTGTGGGGGAGGGTTTACTACGTAGTTAGTTTTATATTTTCTTTCTTTTACACTTCTTTTTAAATAAAAAAACTTTTATATAAAAACTTTTCTTTTCTTTTTACAAAACTTTTTGAAACAAGAGAAATAGTTTTTGATTTATTTTTAAGAAAATTAAGATTATCTTAGGAATTAGGAAGACCTCAAATTATGAAATTTTAAACTGAGTCAAAATAATAGATCTTGTCTAAATTATAGGATAAGAAAGTAAAATTGAAAAGATAATTTGATTTTGAATTTTTTGCCTTAGATTTATGCACTCCATACTTACATAATTTTTTGGGATTGAAACAAAAACTAAAAATGCCATAAAAAATATATATTAAAAAAATTTATGTAAATAAAAATCACTTATTGAAGTTGGGTAATTATTCCTCAGGAAGCATGATTATTCATACCTAAAACGGTGGACAAAAACAAAATAATCCCCTTTAGTTTTGTGGCCTTGTTTACTCGAGTCCTTAAGTCCGAGGGATGTTTTCTCATCTGGTGCCCTAAGACCATCTGGTTTGGAAGTCACTGGCTAAAGGCTCACTATCCGGTAAATAAGAAAGCCTAAGAAAACTAAGGGAAGAAAAAATAAAAAAAAAAATAAAAAAATAATATATAATTGGCATGAAAGTTTGAGTCGATATCCCAAAAATCTTCACAGTTCACAAAGTGCATATTTTTCTAAGAGTTTTATGAAAGATCAAGGAGTCAATTCAATTTTAAATTCTTACATTTAATTTATAACAAGATTTTTTTTTGCATTTTGACTTAGTTTAAGAAAGAACAATTTCTGATTAACCTATGACCTTAGATCACTTATATTTTCACAAAAAATATTTCAACACTTTTCTCTATTTTCAAAATGTGTTTTCAAAATACTAACATTTGATTTCTTTCTTTATGGATTTTGTGGGTGTAATCCGCTGAAAACCCTCAGGAGACAAAACTCCTCCTCTAGGGGAAACTTAGAGGTTTAACGGCAATCGCATCACCTGCGAAAGTGGTGTAATAATTTCTTTAGCTTTTCTGTTTTGCTCGGGACGAGCAAAAGATAAGTGTGGGGGTGTGATTAGTCTCTAATTTTGCATAATTTTCATCACATTCTCATATTTATTTAATAATAAATTCTGCTAATAATACACTGCTTTCTTGATTCTAGGTCCATGGTGTGTAATGAAGAAGAAGACCCTAAATCACCATTTAATTGGTGATTAAAGGCCTATTAAAGATAGCCATTGACCTAGAGAGCTGATTCTGTAAAAATCAGGGGCTGAAGACGAAACCGGGCACAGGGCCTGACAGGGGACAGACGGGACCGCGCACGGCTCGAAGCGCCGCGCGCGCGGCCCTAGTATGGCCGCGGCCCCGGCCGCGTTTTGGGCCAGGGCCTGTCCCCTGGCCCCCCTCTTCCTTGATGGCTATAAATACCCCCTGGGTTCCAGAGAAATGAGATATACAGAGTTTAGGGTAGTTTTTCATTCCATGTTGTAGATTAGTTTAGGTTAGGTTGGTTCTTCTTCTTTCCCATTGTATTTTTCATTTTGTTTTAGATCTTGTATTAGGAGAAAGAGTGATACATGAGTGGAATGCAAGAGTACTTGTAATAGAAGGTGACAAGCTATGAAAGGTGCTCTCTTTACCTCTCTTTGTTTTCTATCTAACTTCTTTTACATGTGTAGCTAATCTTTTCTCTCATGGCACTAACTACTAACCACCAACTAGTTTAACTTCTTTTATGATAATCGACATGAATCTAATAGCCTCGTTTTGGCCTTGCTCTTACAAGAGCCATTGATGGCTCATGATGATGGATCTAACACTCTAACTTTCTAAGCACTAACAAGCTAACATTATTTTACTCCATGTTTACTCTTCTATAGTATTGATGGTTTAAGTGTAACTTGCACTTGTTTGTTGAGTTGGGTTGTGATGAGTTACAAATGGGTCATACTTTGAATAGCTCTTGAACCAAGGACTAGTGATGGCCAATGATACATGTGAGGCAACTATCACTAAGAGGTTAGTATGTTAGTGGAGTCATTAGTAGTTAGTAGCCATTGGTTTTCTTCTTTTTCACTTTGTTTTAGAAATATATCTAAAAATCACAAACATATTCTTTTCTATGTTTCCCACTCCTTTGTGTTTCACCGTACTTCTCTTTTCATTCTTTGTTTTCTTTTCTTTTCATTCTTTCAAACTTTGAAGAACTTTTAACAAACACGTGAATCAACCGGTAAAGCTTCTATCGCCTCCCGTTCTCGTGAATTCGACTCGTTTTAGCCTCTATGCTATAACGAAAGTATCGAGGAAGCCAAAGCACACACACTTTAAATCTTCATTTCAAAACATACACTTTTTGTGCGCGGTTTTTCCCCGATCAGAGGAGTATGAGACATTCACTCTAACCTTTATCAATGGTAGACAGACTCTGGACTATCATGAAGTGTCGTCTGCGTTAGCAAACTATGAGACGAGGAGAAAGGAGAGACATCTTTCTCAGTCAAGCTCATCAGCGGAGGCACTGGCAGTAAGAGGCAGGGGTACATCAAGGAAGGGCAAGGACGAAAGAGGAAGATCAAAGTTCAGGCCAGGATTTAGGGATCTCAAGAAGAATCAGTGTGCCTTCTGCAGAGAGATAGGGCACTGGAAAGTGGACTGTCCGAAATTTAAAGGGAAGAAGAAGGAGTCAAAATCTGAGGCAAATCTCACAAAGGTGGTTAATACTTCGAGCAGTAAATCACAGGTAGATGGATCAGACTCAGATTCGTCGGTGTTCTCATTTTCAGTTACTACTCCCATCGTAGGCTACTCAGGTGAAAATGAGTGGATCATAGATACAGGTGCTACATACCATGTATGCCCTAATCGGGACTGGTTTTCCAGCTTTGAGAAGCTGGAGGGGTGTTCAGTCGTCATGAGCGATGATCATCCATGCATCATGGAGGGTGTTGGTACAATCCAAATTAGAATGTTTGATGGGATGGTTAGGGAGCTGAAGGGAGTGAGGTATGTACCTCAGTTGAAGAGAAATCTAATCTCTGTTGGAGTTTTGGAAGCATCGGGCATGGTGATATCTATTCGAGATGGCGATCTCAGGATGATCAAGGGCTCGATGGTGGTGATGAAGGGCGTCCGCCGAGACAATCTCTACTACTTGAAGGGTAGTACGATTACAGATCAGGTAGAGACTTCCAATTCCTCAGATGATGGTGGCCCGGAGTTCTGGCAGGGAAAGGTCGGACAGAAAAAGAAAAAGTCTTTGCAAGCTCCTGCAAATATGGAATCGTTGGAAGGTGCTGCTACCTGCAAGTTGGAACGTGAACACAGCGTTCTGGACAAGAAGAAGGTGAAATTTAGCACCAGTACTCACCGCAATGAAGGTCTTCTTGATTGTGTTCGCGTGTGCATTTGGGGACCTGCTAAGACGGCATCGCTTGGAGGTCACAGGTACTTTGTCTCTTTTGTTGATAGTGTATCTAGGCATTGTTGGATATATCCAATGAGACAAAGTAGTGAAGCCCTAGATATATGGGTGAAGTGGAAAGGAAGAATGGAGAGGCAGATAAGTAGGAAGATTAAGGAGCTAAAGATTGGTAATGTTAGAAAGGACATGTACCAATTCCTACGATTTGGCCAGAACATCGGAATTGTTAGTCACTTCACGACAGGTACAGATGGGTTGGCTAAAGAAGTAATCCGTTCCTTGCTGGAGGAGGTTCGAAGGTTGTTGTCTAATGCAGGATTAGACAAGTCATTTTGGGCTGAGGCGGCTGTGTATGCTAGCCATCACATGAATAGATCGACTGCGATAGGAGGTAAAGCTCAATTAGAAATTTGGTCTGGGAAAGCTGCTCAAGATCATGATGTGCTGCGGGAGTTTGAAAGTCCGACCTACTTCAGTGCCAAGAATGGTAAGGTGAATCCGCGAGCAAAGAGGTTTGTCTACTTGGGCATCAAGAGGAACAGCTACAGGTTGTGGGACCCCAAAAACAAGAAGATCGTGATGAGCAGGAATGTCACATTTGGAAAGACTTCAGTGTTGAAGTCTACCGTCTCTCAGCAGGTGGAGAGGACAGAGACCAAGGAAGTATCGCAGCGGGTGGAGGTTGATGCTACTCCACCATCTCCAGTTGGTTCGGCATTAGAGAAGACTTCATCGGATGTGACACCGGGTGGAGATCGTGAAACAAAGGGTGATGCTGAACAGCTTGAAGACATTGCTAAGGATGTCGAGGTATTTGCAGCTACTGGAACCAAGGTGAAACCATGCTCGTGGTTAAAGAAGCATGAATCTCAAGCTTGTGATCGCGACAAGCTCAAGTTGAAGGCCGTTGTTCTCCATGATGGTCGGGAAGAGGTTCATATGACTCAGTCTGATAGGTTCACTGCTGCAGATACAGGTACCAGTATTTGAGCTTGATGAAGCTCATTTCAATGAACTACGGTTAGCTTGATCCTTTGGGTAAGGTACGTAGGTAGTCGTAAAGGCGCAGCCAGTTGGTGATACAACCCGTATGAAGCTATTTGGGTTCTCGAGAAGCTGTTTGGAACTTCACGTAAAGGTGAAGAGTTATGGCCGATGGAACTTCACGTAGAGGTGGAGAGGCTTCACGTAGAGGTGAAGTGTTGTGGCCAGTTGGACTTCACGTAGAGGTGAAGTATTATGATTTCGATGAACAGGTTGATCTTCCGATGAGAAGATGTTGAGCTTGCATAAGGAGTGGTGTGCATCTAGTTGAAGTCGATGATGTTTGGTATGCTCTACGCAGACTTGGTTGGACAGTTAGTGGAAGACAGGTAGACTAGATAGAGCTAGTCAGTTAGAGAGTCAGTGTTGGCTCATGAGGAGTCTTCGTGAGGTCGTGAAGTTACGGAGGAGGAGCCACGGTATGATGATCGGCATGTATGAAAGTTCTCCTAAGGTGAAGTGCAGGGAAGGCATGTGCGATGTTTTCCTTGGATAGCTGAGCTAAAGATTCCAAGCCGAGATCGTGTGTCGATTTCGTCCGGTGCGCGCAAGCTGAGATCGTGTGTCGATTTCGCCGAAATCATGTGTCGATTTCGCCAGGTGAAAGACTGGGGTACGTTGGATATAGCCGTTGGCCGCGGTCGACCGGTCTCAAAGGCAAAACACAGTTTGTATGGGCGGTCGACCGGTCGGCCGACCGACAAAAAATAGAGAGCAAACTGTTTTCGGTCGGTCGACCGACAGACGTGCACAAGCGTCACATCCTGGACACAGGACCCGGTCGACCGGCCGGCCGACCGTCCTGGCCTGAAACAGAAAACAAAGGGAGATTTTGGACTTGGGAAAATTTTGAAAATAATTTTTGTAGGAAATGTGGCTAAGTATCATGCTGAAGAGATAGATATACATGAAATAAACAAGATATAAACTTTGTAAAAATTTGAATCAAGTATAGAGACCAAAGCATGAAAATAAATCCCAAAACTAAAAACCGTATTTTGAAAAAGCGTGTGTGTGTGTGTTCTAGAGCCAATTTTACCACAACCTCAAACTTTAACAAACTAAATCTTACATAGGTTCTAGGAGACTCCTAAGTCTTCAAGTGGGCTCCTTCATATGTGATCTTGAAAGTCTTGTATCTTGAACCCGAAATGAAATGACTTGAGCCAAAACAACCTTCCTTTAGAGAAGAACACTCCATGAAACATTAGAACCCTGAAACACACTAAAACAATAAACATGATTAGTACAAATAACTATATATGTTTTGTAATCATCAAAACACACTAAAACGGGTGATTGTAACCTTTGGGCCAATAAAGTTGGATCTCGATGGAGCATTTGATCTTCCGATGTGAAGATAGTTGAGCTTGCAGGGAGACTCTTTGTTCGAGGGGATTGTTGGGATTTGGGTCGAACAAATAGTCCCACATCGGCTAGACGTGGGGATGGTCTTGGGAATATAAGGATTTGGGCAACACCTAAAAGACTAGTCTTTTGGGATGGTGCCTCGAGTCCTTCAGAGAATGCTAGTGGCTCTCATGCCCACCTCTTCACATCTACTCAAGTTGTAAACAAATGATTTGTGAAAGTTAATTTTTAGACAAGTCAACATCTCAAATGCACAGAGTAGTAGCTTGAGGAAAATGAGGGATGTAGCATCTCTCGATACAAATAGGAGAGTGTTATCAGTGTAGTAGAGGCTTACAAGATCATTCGGCCAAGGGAATGAGCTAATCTTTTGAATGCTACCGTTATTATTGGCAATGGAAAGGATTCTTATAAGAGTGTCAGGAACAAGAATTAAGCGGTAGGGGAAAGCGAGTCTCTTTGTCTAAGACCCTTTCGTCATTGAATGCAGTTACTCGGCTTCCCATTAACAAGGATAAATGATGTCCTGGAGAGCATACAGGCTTGATCCATCCAATCCATTGTTACCCAAACCCTCTTGCCAATGGTAACTCAAAGAGAAAGTCTCAACTAACAGAATTAAAGATCTTTTTGAAGTCAAGCTTAAATAAGACCACCTCAACATTAGAATTGTGTGAAGCTGTAAGAATCTTATGAGTACAAGTCACAATATTAAGGATGTATCTATTCTTAGTGAAGGCTGATTAGACTTAGTCTACAAGGAAGTGGATGTAAGGACGAAGCCGATTTGCAAGAACTTTGGAGATGAATTTGAAAACGACATTAAGGAGACTAATAGGTGAGAGCTCACTGACCATATAAGCACCATTTTTTTTCTCGGAATGATGCGACCAAAGCATAGTTGAGATATCGGAGGTCCACGGTGCCATTGTAGAGTTGGTTGAATAGGGAGAGAATATCTGGCTTGACAACATCCCAAAATTTCTGAAAAAATATAATAGGAAATCTATCCGGGCCTGGGGATTTTTATACATCAAGACTAAAGACTGCAACTCTAATCTTCTCCACATTGAATGTACACTCAATGTCTTGAGTGGGCCACTCACAATGTTGATAAAGAATATCCTAATTTGCATGCAAAAGAGGACAATGAGATGCTCTAAAAATGTGAGAAACTAAATGGTGAAGGCATTAGAAATATCTAAATGTGTAATAAGTATATCCTCATGGTGGTGTAGTGTTTGAAAGAGATTGTAGTGATACCTTGCATTAGCAACACAGGGGAAAAAATTAGAATTGAGATATAACCTTGGTTGAGCCAAAGGGAGCGTGCCTTTGTCGCCACATTGTTTCTTCAAGGTGTTGGACACTTTCTAGCTCATTGGGAGAGGACATTTTGAGAAATGATTCTTCGAAAGTGAGCAGTCTTGATTCAAGGAGGATAGCAAGCTTATTAAGAACATTAAGTAGTTGAAGTTTTTGTCTTTTAACACTCCCAAATTGAGTTCTATTCCAAACCATGAGAGCTCTCTTTGTTTTGCGAAGCTTTTGAGCTAGGCAAGTAGTGCATTTACATGAGAAACAGATGATTAAGCACCAGCCATAATATCACGAAGGTCTTGGCGTTCCAACCACATGCTTTCAAAGTGGAATCTATTAGCATAATGGTATGTGGAGGAAGTATGAAAGGAGATTGGTATATGATCGGAGAGTGTGTTTGGAAAAGCTTTATAAGTGGAGAGGGGTAAGGTGCCATCCCAAGTTTCTAGGATAAGGAACCGATCAAGCTTTGCAAAGATGGGCATGGCTTGCTTATTGGACCAAATAAATGACCTCCCCTAAGCGGGATATCTATTAAGCCAAGAGCTCAGATGATATCATTATAGGAGTCCATATCATTAATGTTGCCTTTACAACCTTGACGCTTTCCAAGAATCTAATCATATTGAATCGCCTATCAAAGCCCAAGTCTCCAATGAACACCAAGTATGCACAGTGTGGAGGTCTTGAAGGAAGGCGACTTAAGTGTTCAATCATTGGCCCATAAACAGAGATGACACAAAATGTGAATTGTGTAGCTTTTTCTTTAAATTTCATAGATATTGAGAATCTAGTGGAGAATTGACTTAGCTTCTCAAAAGTTTTCCATTCCACCCTATTAGTTGTCCTCTTGAAGCAATGATAGAGTCGAGTACCAACCATTCATTGATTCGAGCTCTCCAATAGAACAGAATAGATGGAAGGACGGGCAGCAAGGTTTTGTTTTTTTTTTGTAAGGCCACCTTATCAAAGCTGAAGAGATTGATAAAATCTCGAACCTTAGCTCTCTTACCAAGATCCCAAGCGCCTTATATTCCAATTTAAAACAATCATGGAAATTTGAAAACCCTTTCCAACAATCCATCACTCTCTACCTCCATGAAGGGATCCAACAATCCAACACTCTTTACCTCCATGTAGGGATCTCTTCATCTCAACGGCTTGCAAATGAGTGATGGCGGTATGGGGGCTATCTAGTTGATTGTATCCATTTTGTGTGGTGAGCAAGGCGATCTCATCATCAGTAAAGATCGAAAATGTTGGGCCATTAAGGATGATGACCGAGCCAAGTGGCACTTCGTTCACTGTTGCATGAGCAAAGGATGCAGATGTGGATTCCAGAGCTTTACGTTGTCCACCCTAAATGTTCTCTCATCCGTGGAGGAAGGGTTGTTGCTCAATCGCCCACTCCGCCGGATGAATGGCGGTGGCCCAGTACGCCATCGACGATGTTTAGTGGAAGGGCGATGAGGAAGGTGGGGTTGTAGGGGGAGACCTGCGGGGAGAGGGGAGGTGGTGATCCGCCCATGCAAGGATAGGGAGAGTTCCCCACACGCAGTGGAGGGCTCTGCCCTAGATCCGCCTCCAAATTTGGGGGGCGGGTCGGATGTGACCGCTGTTGGCTACAGTGGAGGTGGCGTGGCCGGCGCCAGCGATGCTCGGAATATAAAGGCAATTTGACATTTTGTTTAATGTTGATGCATGGTGTTAGGAAACAATTGTGACATTTTGCAATTAATTTGAGCCCATCAAGGATTTCTCATTTTTTGAAAGATTTTTGATGGGGGAATGCAAATAGACCCATCACTAGTTCTGCACTACATATTACAATGATCTTCTACAGGCTTATGAAAGGTATTAAACATAATACATTAATATTCCACAACATTATGAAAGGTATTGAACAAACAAGATGGAGAGACACATGCTATAGTGAAGCTTTCAGGCTCACGAGGTCGTTGTCGACGAGGTCGAGCTCGTGAGGGCGAGGGCAGGGGAGTTGCCGAGCTCGAGGGGCAAAGGGCCAGTTAAATTGTTGACGACGAGGATGGTGGGGAAGAGTAGTCGAGCCATCGAGGTCGTTGCCAGTGACGGTGGGGGAGTTATCGAGCTCGAGGGGCAAAAGACATGTCAAATTGTTGACGGTGAGAACGAAGGACTGGAGGAAGGAGAGCTCGCCGATCTCGGGCGGGATCGAGCTAGAGAGGGCGGAGGCGGGGAGGCGATGGGTTAACAAACTCTTTTATCGTTGGTCTGTGGACTTGTAAGGGTATTAAAGGGATTTTCACAAAAATATAACAGAAATACTCAGAATATTCTATTTTGGTTCGCTTAACTGGTGGTTGGCGTAATTTTAAAAATATGAAAAGAATTGAGGGTAATTGAGTAATTATGATGATTTGAGGGGTAAATTTAGTTGAAACTTCGAGAGGGTAAATATGAGAATAACCCAAAATATATAGGCATCTGTTAGAAATAACCTCTGCCATAATAATATAAAAGAATGTGAAATTTATGTATTTAAAAAGAGAACGCAATCTATTAGTTTTCTCTCTTGGTTTCTTTTTTCATTTCAGGAGTTGCAAAATTTCTAAAGATGAGGAAATCCTTATCTACTATGCAGGTTTTGTTGTATCTGTAAGTGTATTACCTGCCGTTGACAAACTCAACTGACTAGGAACATTTGAAAGAAAACGAACATGTGAAAAGCAAGGCACAGGCCCCACCTTCACCTTTTCCCCTCGTGTTTTCATGCCCTTGCGGAGTCGAAATGAGATTTATGATTTTTGTGGCCCCGTCGCCACTGTTCGCGAGCCACAACAGGTTTTCCATTTTCTTTTTCAACTAAACAAATTTGTGGAACCTGACATCACTTAGAGGAACAATGATTTTTCAAAGTTGGGTTTCGGGCATCCAAACAGCCCCTTAAAGACACCTACCCAAAGACCCCGCTTTTGGGTGCAAAGATAGGAGTTATAACTCCACCTTTTGGTTGGAGTTAGTGACTCCAATCAAAAAGCTTCTTGATTATGAGGATACATGGATTTCTTAGTTCAAACCTCTAACACTAAACGTGAAATAAAAATACTTGTTTTTTTCACTATATAGAAGAACTAAGGAGAATGTGAGGTAAATACACTGTGAAGATTCCAAAAAGTAAGTGTATTGTTTCTGTTCAGGACTCCCTTCAAGTTTCATGTAAGAGACAAAAATGATATTT
Source organism: Agave tequilana (assembly GCA_038442645.1). Taxonomy (NCBI): domain Eukaryota; kingdom Viridiplantae; phylum Streptophyta; class Magnoliopsida; order Asparagales; family Asparagaceae; genus Agave; species Agave tequilana. The sequence goes on along the minus strand of JAVJIF010012564.1, from coordinate 88,838 downwards.
TCATTAAAAAGCCTGCCGTCTCCAAAATCTCATCGGAAAAATCTAAAGCACATAAAGAGGGTCTTCACACACTTCATTTGTTTGTTTGTCATGTGAGAACTTTTTCAGATGCAAAATAATCAATTGTTAAATTCTAAGATTGTCACTAAAAAATTAAAATATAAAAAAAATTATATCTCAACATTTTCATGTGCCTTCACATTCTTTTCAAATACAAATGTCGAAGTGATCCTATGTGACACTCTTTTCTGGAGATGTGGAGGTGTGAAACTTTAGCATGTTGGAGGCATATCAACCATAACACAAACTAGCATTTGCAAATTCTCGTCCAAGTTAACTTTAATTATCAACCCTTTTCTTCGCTAGCCACTCAAAATGTTTATTTATATGATATTGTTGCATGCTCTCACTAATCTTATGACAACTGCCATGCACATTATCTGCCGTGTTCTTCTCCTAAAATTACACAAGCTACAACTCAATTCCGATAACAATAGAACACGATAAGTTTACAATAAAAGAATTGTGCATAACTTTCTTTCTCCATGCCAACTACTTCTTGAACGAACTAGACACCATGCATGATGATGAATGCGTCCACAAGGGATACGCTTCAATTGATATGCAAATGTCGATGAAACTATATGATAGATTTTAACTAGCATCATATTCCGGCAGTGAATGCTCGAACCAGTCATCAACAGAGAAAATTTCACCATTTTAGCTTGGAAGGGAAGTACTGCAGCGAACATTGCAACCAAGTGTAAGAGAGAGAGAGAAGAATTGGAGACTATGTATAAACGAGGAAAAGAATCAAGAAAGCGATTACATACCTTTTCGATGAGAGAAAGGTAGTACGGCTTCACCTTCTCCGCATCGATCCTAACTTTGCTCTTGCTGTATAAGTCATATTTGCTGCAAAATTCGATAGAAAACAAATGAATTTTCATAAATTACCTGTTTATAGTGAGGCCTTGTTCTCACAACAAAGTTTAAGTACACAAACAAAATTAAGCGAAAACGAGATCTTACTTAAATATATGCAGCCACTTCAAGTTCTCCTTGTCCTCCTCGTTCATCAGGTGTTGGTAAGCACCAAATCTGTGCAGAGCTGATGGATCAAATGAATATAAACTGTTAAATCTAGTTTCTAATATGAAGTCTCAAATATTGTCTAACATGGATATTTTGAGTGGAAAAAAAAAATCAAAAATTTCAAGAACTCACGATAGAATGAATGGTAGCGAATTATGAATAGACCAGCTGAAGGTAGAGTTGTTTTGTTCTCTTTAGCCACCTGCGAAAACAAACCAAAAGTTTAGATAAAAAGAATCAGTCACACCAAAATTCACATACACATCAACAAAAGTTTTTGTAAAAGCTATGTAAGAACATACCAAGTACATATAGTCATCATGTCCCCATGACATCAACACATTGTCGAGGCCACATCCTTCAGAGTACATTCCATACTTTGTATTGTATTTAGCATTGTGGTGGTTTGGATTGCCCTCAAAGTACTGTCATGATCACAAACAAAGTTAGCTAATTTCTTTGAATCACATTGTGTTCTGACAATAGATACAAAGTTTGGATTCAATTTCAATACCTTGTGATGAACATTCGATTCATCAAAAGCACACCCCACAGGGAACGTGTCACCTACGACAGCCCACTGCGGGAGCTGCCCGAAGCTCGGGTGGAGCAGTACCTTCCCAAGATCTAAGGAACATAAAATAATTTTAGTAATAACAAATTTAGCGAAGTTTAGTGAATTTTGAACAGTGAAGGTTTTGATTTGAGTTACCATGTATAAGGCCAGTGAGATGCAGCCAGTCTTCATCAGGGTAGTCTCTTCTGATCGCTTCAGCAGTCTGCAACAAGTGCTCGATCTGAGGCTCGTCGAGATCGGGATCGCTCTCATCGACATACTCATTGAGCAGCTCACAGCATTCCCATATGCTCATCTCAACTCTGTTCAGCTGGCCATACTCCTTCCTCATCTTCTTCACCTACAGTAATAACAACCCAAGAATTTAAATTATAATCACGTGGAATCAAAGTAATCAATTGTGTAGTAGTTCTATTGATGATTGTTGGAACTTACAAATTCAACAGATTGGTGAATGTGGTTGACTCTATAGAACTCTTCAACACTCTCCCTCCTCTCTGATTCTGCTTCATAGTCCCTGCCAAAAAAATTTTCTTAGAAATCAGTCACAACGTTGCTAAAATTAGAGAAAACTTAAGAGCTTACAACTAGTGGGCTCAATCTAGCATGGGCCAGTTAAGCCTGAGTCCAAGGATTAAGCCCACAAACATTTTTCCGGGCATGCTTCATTTAGAACTGAAATTTTTTCTCATTTTCCCAAGAGAAAAAACAATATAAAATAAAACAGAGAAAATGACAGTCAAACCTTCTTATCAACGAAAACTATTTTTTTTTATTTCAATAAAAATATTCGCATACATGTGAGATATTTTCTCACAGGATCTGAGCATCACCACGCAAGAAGGCATATTTAGCGTCACAAAAAGAAAATTAGAAATTTAGACGTATCTATTTTCATAAATATTGAAACTTTGGTCCCAGCGAGATATGAAGAAAACGAAACTTGAGACATACCTAAAAGTTTGGCCGAACGCATTGGCATCAGGAACCACAAACCCTCCGTCCAAACCAATTCCTTCGGGTCGGCAGGGAACTTGCTCTCCTCCCTTCCAAACTCTGACCCAACAAAATTAGTAAAAATAACCCATAAAAAACTGCGCTTTTTAGCAAAAACAACAAGAACAGTAGTGTAAAAATGCAAGAAATAAAGAGAGAAAATTGCACAAATCACCATTTTGAGGCTGCTCAACGATGATAGTCATCTTCTCAAAAACAAACCCAAATCTCACAAACACGAGAAAACGATGAGAGTGAGGAAATCAAAGGCGAAGAGTTTGGGTGCTTTGTGTGGCGAGCCAAGAAGTGAGGGGATAGCTTATATTTATAGGGGCTTTATGGGGCGCCCATGGTGACTAAAAAGGACAGCAATGTTTGAATCGGACTCGATTTGGGTGGGGACAAAATTGGCACATGAAAGGCACGTTTTTTTTTTTTGTGGATGGGCAAGAAAATAATAATTTTTTAATAAAAGATATAAATAAAGAAATGTGAAATGAGTCAGCCATGGCGTGGATATCCCATCGCAGCCCGTGCGATGCGCCCGGGGATCCGCTCTGTCGACAACCTGTGTGGACCCCACGTGACGTGGCGTCTAGTCAAGCGTTTCCGGGCCGCGTTTTCGGTGGCGGCGGTTTTGGACGTAAAAACTATTCCTAGTCTCAGTAGGGTACCGATCCCTATATTGATTACAAGTCCGAATTCCAATTGGAATCGTATTGCAAAAGAACTAAGATTGTTTTTATTTTCCAGAATAAATAAATACTGCATGCTTGAAAATTTTCATCATCTCTATTATTGTTGTTAAAGCTTCAAGCTTCTCACGGTCTCAAGTTCAAATCGCTTCGAGTCCGGATATTTCATTCACCGACGTCAGCCAAAAAAATCTCTAACAGTATTGTTATTGACACTAGAAACTTGATCACTTTGTTTTCCAATTACTTATCGCATCTTGAATCTGTGAGCCGTGACACTTTCTAAAAGGTAGTGGTAAAGGCAAGATATTTTGGCTTAAACGACACGACAAAAGACATTAGGCATCCACAATATTGGAGGTTGAAATAATTAGTATATTAGGTGGTGACGTGGAAGTGATTAGGAGATAAAAACGTCACTGAGCTCTTAATTATGCTTAAAAGTGTACTAATGATCTTGCTACGTGGATTGCTTTGTCACTTGACTCAAGAAATCGTTATCCACGCCCAACTTGCCAATTCAAAGAATTTTATCCATTTAGGAGTCGGACATCTTGAATGTGATTGTATATTCAAATATTCAAAGAATCCTCTATGATCATATTATATACACAGTGAATCTATCATGAAAAGATTCATTTTCTTACTAAAATCATGTAGATTCCATAATTGCAAGGCTTAATGGGTTGAGAATCTGTTTTTTCTAACCTATTACTTTTTCTTTTTTGGTTTTTAGGATCTAGGTTTCTAACAATCTCTTATTTTGATATTAGTCTCCAATAATATCATATTTGAATATTAGTCCCACAATATGAAGATAACTTGATATTGATCTTTTACTATTTAGTTTATCCAAATCTAATAAGTATTTATTATAAAAATCTAATTAGAATGTAAAAATTACAAATTAATTAGAAAATTTGGAGTTGCATGAGTGAGAAAGATCCAACTAAATAACATTGAATAAAAACTTTAGAAGAAAAATTCTTTATAGAAAGAGAAGATCAAACAGCAGAAGCCATAAAACAAGGAAGAAAAAAAGAATGAAAGAAGGTTGTTGGGTAAATTGCATCCAATGACAGAGGAAGAAGAGGTAAAAAAATAAAAATGCTAAATTAATTAGAGAATAATAAAAGATTTATTACTTTGTGATGAATTTTTAAAATAGAGAGACTTACAACTAGTCTACCAGCACCAGTGCCGGCCCGACCCTTAGGCCAATGAGGCTTAGGCCTAGGGCCCCCAAGCTAGAGGGGCCCCAAATTTAATATTTTTTACAGGCCTATGTTAGGCTTATACTTAAACTTTTTGGGTCTAGGCCCAATTTATAATAAAACATTAACGGGCCCTTGTCATATTTGCATTGGGCAATTCAAAAATGAAAAAAAATCAATAACTTCATAACTGAAAGGGAAGATGATTCGGCGACACCTCGAGCATACGAACCGTCCGCATTCTGCACCTCTCTCCAAGATTTCAATTATAACTCTCTCCCTCTCAATGATCTCATCACAGTTCTCCAACACCCCCCAAAACCCACGCAAGCCTCTGTCGACCTGCCCCTTTCCCAACCTCGGCCATCGTCGCAGCGGCCTGCTCCTCGTCGCAGGCGCTAGTCCCGACCTCTTTGAATCCCTCACCAGCTTTGAGAGTGCATAAAGATCTTCGTATTTGACTCAAGTGCAAACAATTAAAGGTTAGTTTTTTCTACACATGAAGTTGCTGCCAAATTTACTAATAAACTTGCTTTGAATCACAGCAATTTTAATTTATCAATTATCAGTTAGTTGCGAGTTATGCAATAAAATAAGACTCAGTTCAATTAATCGACACAAATGCAGGAGGAAATGGACAAACATGTATAAGAGAGAACACAATGTGCTCTCATTTATGTATTTGAGTTTTGTAAGGAAATAGCTAGAGAGTAGCAAACAAACTTGTGATGCAAACATTTTTGAATCTAATAAGAACTTTTTGCCTTTGTTTTTATGATCCAAGCATTTTGGTGTGCTGATGCTTATTCTCGTTTTATCTGCTAGATTTTTACCAGAAAAGGAAAGAAAAGGGGCTTTTCCTCCTCTAGTTTTGCTCTCTTTTTAGAATTGTTTTTCAAAAAATATTGATCAAATAAAATATTATTAAATGTTAAATTTTGTATAAAGTATATTTTAAAGGGCCCATTAGAAATTTTCGTCTAAGACCTCCATAAAGATTGAGCCGCCCCTGACCAGCACCATTCAAAAATAGCGTTTATTTTATGTTTTTCCCTCAAAATCAAATAAATAAGTACCGTTGATTATATTTATTTGATTTAAATATTTATTTTTCTTCAACGAAAGAAAATTGTTTTCTCATTCTCAAATTCTTCTTATTTTAGATAAAACACTTGAGAGGAGAGACTTTTTCCTTGACAAACATCAATTCATACCACTTCGGGTTTATTCTAATGATTTTGATTCACAATTTCGTGCTTGTTTTTGGTATAAGTTCAAATTCTTCGTTGGTGGTGTGACTCTTGGAAGGCACTTGTATTGGTGGCTCATATGCATCTAAAGATTTTTTTTTTTTTAATTTTTTTATAAATAAACACTTTTGTGTGTATTATAGAAGCAACCATCACTATTAATCAGCATTGACAAGATCTTTCACAGTACTAGTAGTGTGTTACGGTATACTCAACTTCATCCCCTAACTCGCCTCATAAGCTAAGAAACGCTTCTTGAAAGATATGAGCGACCTTTCCCTCACGGTACTTGTATGTTATCGGTCATTCAGAAATACATCGGGCATAGAAGGTGGTCCACTCGAATACCTTCAAATCTTGAGACACAATTTGAGAAGTTTCCTATATTCAAGAAAAAAATCAGTTATAAGTTCTCACCCAAAGTATATTTAGAAAGAGAAAGAAAAATTAATGGTTTAAAATTTTATTGGCATAAAATTTTGTAAAATTTATGCAAGGAGTAGATCTTCGTTCATGCTGTGATAATAAGAGGGTACTTTCGCAAATCTATTCAAAAAGCTAGATGAAACTAAAAGTTCTTTCGTGCATGCCTAGAAGAACATTTTGGGCTACAAGTGTTGATGAAAGCCTGAACCAACGGTAGCAAATGGAGACAGTTTCCATCGTCCAATTTTCACCCAAAAAAAAAAACTCTACCAATTACAATTGTGTAAAGCTGACAGTGGGCTCTGCAAAACACTGATTTTTCATCTTTTTTTCTAGAAAACAACATCCCCTAAAAGTTAGCAAAAGAAGGTCAATTGCTTCTTCTTCTTCTTCTTCTTCTTTTTTTTTTGATTATCAGAGTGATTTTTGAGAGAACTTATTAATACTACCTGGTAGGGGTGTCATCGGATCGGATACGGATCGGATATTACCTCTACCATATTCATATCCGCACCCAACCTTCGGATACGAATACGGATACGGATATTGGCGGATGTGAAAAAATGATATCCGTATCCGCCAAAATCGGATATCAGATATAAATCGGATATTAGCGGATCGGATGCGGATACTAATCGGATATGTTAAAAATGGATATGGTTAAAGATAAATTAAATATAAATACTTATATTACTTTTATCTCATCTACTACAATATTAAATGTGATACATATTATGATATTATTGTGTACATATCAATACATTCATCGTATTCATTGTCATTTGACTTCAATAACAATAAATTACACGTCCTCCGGTGCTAAATGCCGATTCGGATGCCATGGTTGATGTCGAAATACTCAAAATATCATGTGGTGCTCTTACAAGAATCGAATACTTTTCACTATTACTTTTTCACCAACTCAAAATATCAAAATTTAATACCTTATTTCATTGAAGAATAGTCTTCTCCATACCGATATCATTATGAAGCACGCAACATTCGGATATCGGATCGGATACGAATAAGATATTACTTTTACCATATCCGTATCCGCACCTACCTTTCGGATACGGATACGGATACGAATATTGACGGATGTGAAAAAATGATATCCGTATCCGGATTGGAGGCGGATTCGGATGCGGATATCCGCGGATAATCCGTATCCGGTGGCACCCCTACTACCTGGGCGATAGAGCTCGAGAGGGGCTAAAGTGAGTGTTGATATTGAAAGTATAAGTAATGGGCTATTTCATTGCTGTAAGAAGGACAAGATCCAGCCCATAATCTAACACTTTGCGTTTTGTCTTGATGTATTCGCTTTGGAGAGAGATTCTAGGAATTTTTCTGCTTTTCATTACCATCTTATTTCAAGCCTTTCAAATCAACGTGGCTTACACGAGGAGTGGATAGAAGTAGTGTGATGTAAATATAGTACATTTTTCCTACCAAATAAAGATGAATGTAATGCAAGTCCATTTGTGGGCTGCCGAGTTCTCAATATACATAACCCAATGAATTTGGGCTGTGTGGATTGGGCTCTCTCTCGTGGTGGGTCGGGCTAGCTCCAAACTCTACGCCACTCTCATCCTTCATTGTATTTGGAAAAAGAAAGAACTACGTGAAATCTGAGGGCCTGTTTGGGTAATAGAAGAGAGAGGAAGAGAGGAAGAGGGGAGGGAAGAAGAAATGGAGAGGGGTCTTCCCTCTCTTCAACAATGACATGCATGAATTCGTTTCTATTATCCTGTCAGAGGTACCAGAGATCACTGGTACCTACAACCCAAGTCATGACCCACTTTTTATTTAGGGCATGTTTGGCTGAAAAAGCCCAATTTGAATTTCTGGCAAAATCAAAAATCCAAGTGGAAAATCAATCTCTTGTATCTTGTCAGTTTTTTTATTGTTTTCAAAATTGCAAGGCTACAAAGAGGCTTTTTCCGCCCTAAAAATCTGCCAAGCAAACACTGTGTGCTGGGAAAAAGGAGACATGCCCATTCTGAGAAAATGAGCACTTTCCAACTCATTTTCTCTGAAACAAACAAGCCCTTACTAAAATCTCTTGCCTCAGGATATTTTCCGGTTATTAGCAAATGCAATAAACATACATACATCTGATGCGCGCACAAATGAGTTCCTAGGTACATATTCTTACGTTACACTTACATCTATGAGTAAATCTATCATCGATGTAGAGAGCTGATATTATCTAAAGATCATTTTAACCATAATGGAGTACCTAATCTCCAATTATTATCCACTTATATGTCCAAGTCCAACGTCTCCAACCACCGTCGTTCTCTTAATTATTAATTACAGAACTTGTGATCATATCCTCAATTTCCGGGGGGATAATAATTGCGATCATATCTTCAACTAGAATTTTTTTCAGAAGTGGAAACATTTAGTGAAACAAATTTTAAGGTATTAGTCAAGTGGAACTTTTAATTGGAACTAAAACTAGGGACTTTTTTTAGGCATTAGTTAACTCGAACTTCTAATTGGAATTAGAATTGAAACTTTTAAGTGTTAGTTTTAATTGGAAATAGAATTGAAAATAGAATAAAAATGTTTTAATTTTTGTTCCAATATATAGAAAAAAGAATGTTCCACTCTTTAAAATTGTTTCAGGTTTTCACAAGAACTATAATTGGAACTGAAGCCTACCCCTCCAACATGGATCATTTAATAATAATAATTAATAATTATTAGTAACTAACTTTTATTCATGACTAATATAATAATTATATACGAAATGTATTAATATTTATATTTGATGATTATTTACTAACATTTTTAAAGATTAATAAGTATTATTTAAATCTTGCTGATTACTAATTTAAATCTTATTCAAATTTTTATGATATTATATATTAATAGGCTTTTAATACAATTGATTTTTTTTTCCTCCATGCTCACTATGGAATAGCTAATCGATTTTTGATGAATCAAATTGTCTAATAATAAAATCAAAGAAATTAAAATACTAATTAAATATAGTTAATTTTAGTTAATAGATTTTAATGATAATTATTCATTTTATTTTTATTATTTTTATTTAATGACTCAACATATGCAACAAGAACATTGGAGAGGGACTCCAAATACAAGACATATGGAATAATGAGACACATGTAAGTTAGAAAATTTACCTTTCTATGGCTGGACATTATTTGTAATAGTTAAGTTGATGTTGTTTAAATTATTAACTATTACTAATTTGTTAACATTACTACTAACATCATTAAACAAGCAACTGTGAATACATTAAAATAATAAAATAATAAATATTTATTTCTAATAGTTAATAATAGTTCTTTATTAACACTAATATTTATTAACACTATTAAGTAATTATTAATCAGTAACAATTAAAATAAATAAGGAAGATACACATCATCAATTGTTTTAGGAAATATTCATCTTTTAGCTCTAGATGTTCTAGGAAATGTTCCAATCGATCCAATTTGCTCCAAATATTCACCAAGTTCTACTAAAAACGTTCCAAATCCATAAAATATTCTACCCAAAAAAATTCTAGTTCTTAGAAAAATTTCCGTTTGACCACAAGGCCTCAGGGTTTGATGTTTCAAGTTAGCTTTCTAATAATTGATTAAGTATTAACGATCATAGCTTGTGAGGAAAAGACAGGGATCATTACTTGTTACAAGAGCACTACAGTAGAAGTTCTCTAACTTAACCTAAGCAACAAGTCAAGTTCAAATTAGCTTCTAATTATAACCAACAAAAAGATAAAGTTCAATCAAAGTATTAGTTTCAGAAAAGCATAGAATCATTGAAGTTTTGAAGGAAGTAGTACTCAGCCTAACTCTACATCCAAAGATGATGATGATCACTTATAAAACAAGTGAACTCCAAAACAATAGAACTAGCTTCAAAGCTCAGCAAACTAGCTATTTATATAAAGTTCAAAACTTTAGGATAAGGCAGAATCTGGCTAAGTCTTCAACAAAACAGCTGGCATGCAGCACCAACCTGGTTGAATTAACTATAATCCAATGCTTTTCTCATGACAATAATCAATAAAAATTAAAACTATATCTATCTCAACTTTGAAACCCTAGAGTTGGGGTCCATTCATGTCGGAGTAGCATGCACGTACAGTAACGGGAACATGCAAATGACCTAGCTTTCCACTGCATCAAACAAAACCTTGACCAGAAAAGTTGGATTCTGTCCCTTAAAATAATGTTGTCGTGTGATCGCGACATGTTTGGAGATATCTATTAAAAACTTATTGCCCTTGTAAAATATGTAATCTCTCCGTACAACTGAGGAGACATGTGGGGGGAGAGAGAGGGACAGATAGATCAAGGTGCTAAAAAAATTTTATTTTGAAAAAATATATATATTTGCAAGTTGGGCAACAAAGGGCGCTGACTTGCTACTGGAGACATTCTCTTTTAATGGCTTTGAAATTATTGAAGTTTTTGAAATGGCCTTTGCTTCCAATGCAATCTAGGGAGTAGTTAAGTTCATTCACATCATCTTGGATCTTATTCATTTGCAGCTCATTATGAGTAAACGAATGCAGTGCGTGGGATTCACTTGCATTGCAAAACTAAGGGCCTGATTGGATAACGAAAGAAAGAGGAAGAGAGAGAGGGAGAGATAGAGAGAGTCAGAGAGTAAGAGGCAACGAAGAAGAGGAGAAGTTCTTCTCTTCTTTTAATTTTTTTGTTGTTTGTTTTGTAAAAATTTGAATAGATTTATGGCAGGACAGAAGGAACGGGAACCACATACATGACTGAAAGAATAAAGAGCGAAGGTGAGCAGAATGACAGGATGCAAAGGGAGGAAAAAAAATCTCGCCATTAAAAGGTAATATGACGCATGGATGCACGTGTTCCCTGCTTTTCCGCTGGAATTTTGAGGGGCAAAATTCTTCCTCTCTTCTGCCATATAGGATCCACCTCAGCTGCTAGCCTGGAGGTAGAGATCTTCTTCCTCTAGCAAACAATCAAGCCTCTCTCTTCCTTTTGCCATGTGCTTCCCATCATTGGCCTGATTCTCTCTCTTCCTCTCTCTTTCTCCCAGCTTGAACGAAACAATCAGGCCCTAACTCACCAATCTTCCCTTTTCATGACAGGGAACAAAGATGTTTTCCTCAGCCTGTTTGACCTGGAGAAATAAGGAGAGTAAACTAGCAGTGCCAGTTTTCTCAAGCTTTCCCAAGGAAAGATCCTTGTTGGGCCCCGCAATATCAGTTTTTCAGCTGTTTTCTCTCCATTTTGCAATGAAGGATTTGTTTGGCTTGGAAATCTGTAGTGGTTAAGATTCTGACCCGCATAAGATCGTGACACGTGTCCCGCCGCACCGAGAGATAATAAACTCAAGATACTAGTTATCTCACATTCAACTCCGATGCGAGAGCCTTGGGCCTTGTCCCGACATCACACTCAACGCCGAGGCGAGAACCTCGGGCCCTTTCTTTTACCGACATTCGCAACTACCAGATCTCTCCCCGACCTTCGCAACATAGGCTCTCCATGGAGATTCCTGATTCCACCGGACACAACTCAGCAACAGAGTTTTTCGGAATGTGAAGGTAATTATGTTGTCAAGATATTCTTACGTTCTAAATACTCTCCTATTTCTCTTGGGGCAGTCATAGGATAGTGGCGGATATTCCAGCATGCCATTCCCTACAATTAAGCACAGCAATCTGAGAAGTTATAGAAAGATCTCTAAGAGCAAATCGTGCAATTTCGAAAAATCTGCACTAGCAGTTATAACGCAACAGAGTACTTATACAACTGGAGATCCATGCAGAAAAAGCAGCTGACAGAGATCGAAGAAATTTTAAACTTAATAATACTCTAATGAACTCACTATGATCTCCAAAAAATATAGTGAATTTTCTCTTTTCCGTGGTTTTTTCCAATTTGAGTTCCACTTAAAAATCTCCTGTGTCTGTTTGTTTACTGTATTGAAACCTAAAGTTTCACCTCTGATTTAAATAGACCCCCTTTCATTTATGGTGCGAGATCGACCGTTCGATCAATCGCATTGAAAAATCTCCAATGTAAATTGGTGTTTTCATTGAGATTTGAGTCTTAACACTCAGATTTCTCTCCTACCAAACTCATCCTTAACAAGCCTCAGCAACAAGCCATGGTCCTGAAAAAATAGACGACCACCGGCAAATGGACCGCCTCTAAGGGTAAATCTGTTGCCACTGCTGGAAACACTATTACCCCGAGCGGCCTCAGCCCCATCGAAGAAGATACTATCTCCCCGCCTTCACAAGAGGCAATCGGAGATATCCACCTGTCATCAACTTACAAAGCCCAGCTCCTCCAAATGTTTGCTGACATGAAGAAGGAATTGGTGAAGCAGCAAGCCATTCGACCGCAAATGAGGGCAAGCAGAGCAGGATCGCGAATGCGTAGCCCGTGAATGGAGGATATGAAATGCCTAAACGACTATCTCCTCACCCAAGTCGTGGCCCTCCAGAACACCCGCGCTTCCATCTCCAGAAAGGCCCAATCTTGAGGAGGCAACAAGTGGTGAACAATCTCAAAGTCGAAGGCATCGCATAGCAGCCTCCCCACTACATCGGAGCAATCCGAAAGACAGGTTGAGTTCTTCTCATCCCTGCATGAAGGATCGACTAGATCATTCTCGGAGGAAAATCGAGGAGTTCATCCGTGTCTAAGATTTCGTCAAGCTCGTACAAAAGCGAGTCAAAGAAGTGAGTATGCCACATCACTGCAGATTTCGGGCCACCGTCACTAATGCATCCAATTCTCCCTTCCTTCAGGACATACTGGAATATGGATTTTTCAAGAAGTTCATGATTCTGACCTTTGATTGCGACTCTGATCAGAGCGATCCGGTTCAGCACCTCCTCCAGTATCAGGACAAGATGGTGATCCATTTTAGAAATAACTCCATCTTGTGTTGAATCTTTCCTTCCAATTTGAAGAGGGTAGCCTCCGACTAGTTTTATTCCCTTCCACGACACTCAATCCACGGCTTCAGAGATATCACCAATTGTTTCTCGCTCAATACTCTTTCCGTCAGGAGTTCAAGTAGAACAACCATCACCTTCTCTCCATTATGATGAGGCCCTCTGACAGCCTCAAGGCATACATTGAAGACTTTCAGAATCAGCTATACATAGCACAAAACTGTAGAGAAGACGCATCCACTCTCACATTCATTAGCGGACTATGAATCACTCACTCACTGTACAAGCATCTGGTGAAATACATGTCACCCATTGGAGCGAGGTCCTATACCGAGCCTAATCATATATCCAATTGGAGGAAGCAATGAAAAGCTCCGCCAACCCATCTTTCAACCACGGCGATTATAGAACAAAACCAAAGCCACAACACGGAGGCCCCTCCGTTGACTTTAAGGGTCGCGAACAGGGTACTTTCAAGAAGCAGCCATTCCTGTAACATCTGCAGAACCAACCTCGAGCCTACCAGGTATCCAACAGTTTTACCCCGCGGAAGCTCCCGATTCAGGATGTCTTTGAAGCCATCAAGGGCCAACCCCCGGTGAAGCGTTCGGAGGCAAAAACACATGACCATGCTCATCTCAGAGCGAGAGACTACTGTTCCTTCCACGATAGTCAGAAACACCAAACTTCTCAACGTCGATTCCTCCGTAAGTATCTTGAAGGTTTTGTACAGTAAGACTATCTCTAAGAGCGCATTCTCACACCTAGAGCCTCCTTCGAGACCAGCATGAGATCCCGTCTCAGAATCGACCGCAACATATGATCACTCAACACCAACCCGAGAAATAAGAGCAAAGAAATTCCTCAATGTTTTTTAGAAAATTGCACATGCAAAAATCTTTAATTACTTGAAAAGAAAGTTACAAAGGATTGATATCCGATTACAAAGAGGGGGAAGTTTGAATGGATCTCCCCTTGTTTAATGCGGGGTTCTTCATGTTGCAGTGGAGAATGAATCTTGTTCTCTGTTGACGAGCCAGATTTAAAGTTTGTCAGATCTTTTTACTCTCTTTTGTGGGGGCTCTGAGTAAAGTATGACTTTAAACAATAGGTGAAATCCTAAGTGAACGCGTCAGAAAAAATCACAATTGCAAAATTCTTTTAATTGAATAGAAAATTACAATGGATACCATCCGATTACAAAAGAGAAGAAATCTTTTGATGGATTCTCCTCTTTATTTAATGCTGGGTTCTTCACGTAGCGGTTGAGAGTGAGTCTTGTTCTCTGTTGACCGGCCGAACGTCAAGTTTCTCTTGTAGATCTTCTCTTTGGATCTACTGGTGGAGTAGCACAGCTCCTACCAGTAATGGAATCTCAAAGAGATTTAAAGAACTTGAACTTAGCAAGTTAACAAAAAGAGTTGAACTCTTCTCAGGCTACAAGAGCTTCGAGGCCGAACTCTGCTGAGGTAGCTCTCCTCCTCTGCCCATGGCTTCTTGGATTCCTCCATCGGGACTCTCCTCCTTAGCCCTTTTAGAAGAGGTCCCCTCCCCCCTGGGTCCCTTAGAGAGGTCTCCTTCCAAAAAACCCCTCCCGGGGTCCTCCCTCTTCTCTAGCTATTCATAGCTATTTATAGAGGAATTGGGGTGTAACCAACCCCTTAAATCTCTCCATAATGAGAGGGGGTGTAACCAACTCCTTAATTCTCTCCATAATGAGAAGTTATTCCCTATTATGTGGAGAGAAAATGGGGTGTAACTGACTAAGTTCGTGGCTGTCAGTTATAGCAGAAATGCGGGTCTCGCGCTGGACGCGGACCTCGCTTTGATGTTGAGACGCGGAGCTCACAGGCTCTCGTCTGTGTTAGAACGCGGAGCTGCTCAAGCTCGTGTTTGAGTTGAAACGCGACCTTCGCGTCTGACGACTTTCGCGTCTGACAAAGGATGCGAAGTTCGCGTCTGGCGACCTCCGCGTTTGACTGAGAAAGGACGCGAGGTCCGCGTCTGGCGACCTCCGCATCTGACATTGGAACGCAAGGTCTGCGTCTGGGAGGTTCGCGTCTGAGGCTGGAAGCTATCTCAGCATCTGAGAGGTTCGCGTCTGAGGCTTTGTCTTAAGTAATTTTTTTTGATAGCCTTCAGAACCCCCTCTAAAGTTTTCGAAACTCCATGGTTGACTGAGACGGATTTTGGAATACTTTAGACTTCAGTTGAATCGGGACTTCCTGTAATCAGACTGGCATTCTTCTGAGAGGCAGTCTCGAGCTTGATCTTGTCTGGGTTCTGGTCTTCGTGAGTGTACTATTGAACTGCTTGAAGCCTCCAAGACAGATCGTTTGTAAATTGATTGCTGGTGTACTATTGAACTGGTGGAGTTGTCAATTGCCTTTGCCAGTGTACTGTTGAACTGATTGCAGTAGCAGAGACATACTCTTGAATTGGGGGGAGAGAGGATGCAGCTCTCATAGACGCGGTTCTGGCGCACTGATCAAGTGGAGACGCGAACTTCATCAAAGTTGAGACGCGACTCTCAATTGTTGTAGAGACGCAGCTCTCAATTACTGTAGAGACGTAACCTTTATTTGCTGATGAGACTCGACTCTTAAGTTCGTTGAGTCGCAGCTCTATGCTTGAGACGCGAAGGTAACGCTCAAAGCTTCTTTGGAAGAGTTTTAATTGCCAGAGGTGTGATATTAACTTAGCAAATCAAATAGCTCTACTAGGGTAATTTGAGAAGGTTACTCAGAGGTGTGATGTTAACTTGACAGTGAGATCTGGACTTGTATTTTGAACAAGTTTGGTGGACTTGCTATTCTATTGATGAGAATAACAAGTGGAGTTTGATCCGCTGTGGATTATACCAGAGTCTATCGTCAGAGGTTCAGTGTTAATATGATTAGAACTCTGCTGGGATTAAAAGTTTGCTGTTAGAGGTGTGATATTAAAATAACAGCGATTGATTTTGCGATCTACGCAATTTAAGTGGACCTGTCATTTTATTGATGAGAATGACAAGTGAGATTGGATTTGCTGAGGATCCATGAAAATTTTTACCGTCAGAGGTGTAATGTTAACGTAACGGGTTTGAGTTTACAATTTGAGCAAATTGAATTGTCAGAGGTGTGATATTAACTTGACAAAGATGTGTGCTAGAGGTGTGATATTAACTTAGCAGTACAAAAGTCACATTTTCACGGAGAAAATTGAGAGAAGATCATTGTCATAGGTGTAATGTTAACTTAACAATGAAACACATGCTAGAGGTGTAATGTTTAACTTAGCACTGAAAGATCTCGTTTTTACGGAGAAAATCGAGGAGATCACTGTCATAGGTGTAATGTTAACTTAACAGCGATTGATTTTGTGATATGAGCAACTTTAATCAGAAGTGTAGTATTAACTTGACCAAGAGATTCTGCGATTTGTGCAGTTTGGTGGAGTCGCCGTCCTATTGAAGAGGACTGACAAGTTGAAATTTCGGTCAGAGGTGTGATGTTAACTTGATCGGGATTTGTCTACTGTTAGAGGTGTGATTTTGAACATAACAATATTTTGAGTTGACTTGTCATTATATTGAAGAGAATTGACAAGTTGAAATTTACCCCCAGGGAAACATCAAAGCCTTACTGTCAGAGGTGTGATATTAACATGACAGGTTCGATTTGTAATTTATTCCACTGAGAAAATTGAGAGAAATCACTGTTAGAGGTTTAATGTTAACTTAACAGTGAATATGCCAGATGTATAATGTTAACTTGGCATATTTGATCTGTGATTATTTCACTGGGAAATAATCACAGGCTTTTTGTGGTCCTACCATTCCATGGATGGGAATTGGTAAGGGATTTTGGAGGGAATATTAGGGAATGAGTTGTCAGATGTAACTGTTAACATGACAAATATTGATTTTCCTAGAAAATAAAGATTTACTGTTAGAGGTGTAATGTTTAACATACAGTAATGGGATTTTGCGATTTAAGAAATTTAAGTGGACTTGTCATTCTATTGAAGAGAATGACAAGTAAGACTAGATCCATCGGGGATCTAAATATTTCTTTACCGTCAGAGGTGTGATATTAACTTAACGGATCAGATTGAATCTTGTCAGAGGTGTGATATTAACTTGACAAGGATGTGAGATAGAGGTGTATTGTTAACTTAGCTCCAAAAGAACTTCAGTTTCATTGGGGAGACTGAAGATATCACTGTCATAGGTGGTGTTAAACTTAACAGTGGGGGTAATGCTAGGGTGTAATTTTGAACTTGGCATTGGTCATCTCGACCTCGACAAGGAAGCCCGAGGAAAAGTCATGGCCATAGGTGTATTGTTGAACTTAGCAATGACTTGGACGCTAGAGGTGTGGTGTTCAACTGAGCATCGCTCATCTCAGCTTCGATATGGAAGCCTGAGGAAAAGTGATTGTCAGAGGTTTAATATTGAACTTGGCAGCAACTCATTCACTGTTAGAGGTGTAGTGTTAACATAACAGTAGTTTGTCAGAGGTGTAATGTTAACATGATACTAGTTGGTTTGCGATATGAGCAATTTTGAGGACTTATCATTCTATTGAGGAGAATTGACAAGTGAAGTTTGGAATGTCAGAGGTGTAGTATTAACTTGACAATCATCGATTTACAATATGAGCAATTTTGAGGACTTGTCATTCTATTGATGAGAATTGACAAGTGAAGTTTGAAATGTCAGAAGTGTAGTATTAACTTGACAATCATTGATTATTTGTGACTCCATGTAGAGGAGCGACAAGTGAAGCTAGTACTCGCTGGGGAGTATTGAAACTTTTTATTGTCAGAGATTTGATATTAAACTTAACAATGATTGTATTTGTGGACCTACCACTCTATGGAAGAGAATTGGTAGGGGATTTTGGTGGAAAATAAAATGAACTGTCAGAGGTTTAATATTAACGTGACAAATCTCAGTTCATTTCATTGGAGGAATGAATATAGGTATTTTTGTGGTCCTACCATTCTGTGGATGAGAATTGGAAGGAGATCTTGGAGGAGAGGATGGACCAAGTCCCTCAAGCTTTTTAGCAAACCTTCTACTTAGACTCGTATTTCCACGTTAGAGAAAGGACGTGAGGTCCGCGTCTGGCAACTTCTGTATTTGACTGATAAAGGATGCGAGGTCCGCGTCTAGCGACCTCCGCGTCTGACATTGGAACGCGAGGTCCGCGTCTGGCGACCTCCACGTTTGACTGAGAAAGGACGCGACGTCCGCGTCTGGCGACCTCCGCGTCTGACATTGGAACGTGAGGTCTGCATCTAGCGACCTCCGTGTTTGACTGAGAAAGGATGCGAGGTCCGCGTCTGACATTGGAACGCGAGGTCTGCGCCTCTTGGAGGAGTTTGAGTTTGAAGCCTTACTGGCTAAAAACTGACAGCTCAGTCATCTGAAAGTTACAGTGACAATCAAAGAGCACCGCCGAGATGAACTGCTCGCACCCATAGGATGAGAGCTTCTCAGTTCATATTTGAACATGGCCTCTTGGGGCTGAACGCGAACCTCACGTTTCTGAAGTGAAAACGCGATGATCTTATTCTGGCGTAGCCTCCTGCTAAACGCGTGTCTTACGCTTTTGAATAGAAACACAAAGGTCATCCTTTAACACTGTCAGCGACTCTCGCACGCTAAGGTCATGTCCTGGCACGGCCTTAGGCTGAACGTGGGTCGCGCGTTCTCGCGTTTTGGCACAGCTTGAGGCTGGACGCGAACTTCATATTTTGGTGCCGAAACGCGCAGCTCGTGAACGTGAGCATCGCGTTTTGTTGCAGAAATGCGGGGCTGAAAGCGAACTTCGCGTTTGGTGCCGAAACGCGGAGGTGAAAGCGACTCTGTTTGCTGATGGTGAACTTGACGTTTTTGTCGACGATCAGCAATCCGTTTGTCTCGCAGGAGTTGATGCGAACCCCCTGCAAATTGAGTTCGCTGAGCCTTGGGAGGAGTTTTGCGGCGAGATTTGCCTTCATCATTATTGGCCTCGCGGGTCTCGTAAGAGACATTGATGCGGGCCAGATATGCTGTTGCAACCACTCATGTCTGCTAACGATGAGTGCAACGCCTTCGCAGTCTCTCTGCATTCCGATTGAGTCACAGAGATTGTTGAGAACCCCGGCATCCGGAACTGAAAGTGCCTTGATAAAAGGATGGAGGGAAGATTGGTTTCTATTGCCATCTTACCCGTGGGTCATGGCGCGGGTCTCTGAAAAGACGTTGGGACTGACCATGTTATCTCCACAGGGGACTCCCGAAGCTTTGGGGGAGTTCAACTTCTCTTAGTCGAATTCGATCACAAGCGATTCGACTGTGAATCCAAGCATCTTGACGTCAGCTTACGCCACTACTTTCTCGTTGATTGAGAACGACAAAGTGTCCCCAGCGGAGTCGTCATCTTTTGTACGCGTCGGAAAAAATCACAATTACAAAATTCTTTTGATTGAATAGAAAATCACAACGGATACCATCCGATTACAAAAGAGAGAAAAATCTTTTGATGGATTCTCCTCTTTGTTTAGTGTTGGGTTCTTCACGTGGCGCTGGAGAGTGAGTCTTATTCTCCGTTGACCGGCCGAACGTCAAGTTTCTCTTGTAGATCTTCTCTTTGGATCTGCTGGTGGAGTAGCACAGCTCCTACCAGTAATGGAATCTCAAAGAGATTTAAAGAACATGAACTTAGCAAGTTAACAAAAGAGTTGAACTCTTCTCAGGCTACAGGAGCTTCGAGGCCGAACTCTGCTGAGGTAGCTCTCCTCCTTTGCTAATGGCTTCTTGGATTCCTCCATCGGGACTCTCCTCCTCAGCCCTTTTAGAAGAGGTCCCCTCCCCCTGGGTCCCTTAGAGAGTGAAAAACACCTAGAGGGGGGTGAATAGGTGTAAGTGCTAATCTAAGAAAACTAAATGCAAACTAAGTGCGCTAAATGCGGAAGCTAATGCAAATTATGCACAAACTAATACAATACAACAAGTGTAGCCGAATTCCCTTGCGAGGCTCTGGACTAACTCCCCTTGATTCCCCTTGAAATGGGTTGAGGTGCTATGTGAAGCTCTTGTTGGATGAGTATAAGTTAGGCACACACACACAAGCAATCCAAGCAATATGAAATACACACAATCAAGCCAAGCATATAAGAATGAATTGCAATATAAAAGATGCAAGGCAACACAAGCAATGTATAAGATATGAATGAATCAATGCTCAACACAAGCAAGTATGATATGATGATGAGTATGATGCTTTGCACAATTATAAGAGAGAGAGTTAGAGAGACAATGGATCAAAACGCAAACACCAAGATTTGTTTCGAGGTTCGAGCACCTTGCTCTACATCCCCGCCTACACCACCGTGTAGGATTTCCACTATCTCAACTCCCACGAGGGAACCTCCACCGAGGAGGATTTCTTACAACTCTAGGAGTACCAAACTCCTCTCTCAAACAACCACCTCACAACCGAGGGGTAGGGCCCGTAGCCAATACAACAACCAATCAACCAACACCTCTACCGAAGAGGTTTACAACCAATCTCCACCTCTCACTAGAGGGAGCAAACCAACAACCCAATTACACAACCTCAACCTCTACCAAAGAGGGAGCAACCAAGAAATCAAGGTTTACAATAGGTGGTCTCTTTCAACCACAAACCTCTTTCCTTTCTCTTTTTCCACAAAAAACAAGATCCTAATAGATTAGGATAGTATGATAGCTCAAGTGTGAAAAACTAGGTGTTTTTGGAAACAAGCAACAAAGAAAAACTACTTGGGAAATCTCTTGTATATGATAGAAATAAAAGATCAAATCAAAATCCCAAAACCTAGTTTTCTTTGATTTTCCAAAAACCCAAAACAAATAAAGATGAGAGGTTTTAAAGCCCCAAAAACTCTTTTTAAAACTCTTTTAAACACTTCAGAAAACTGGAAATTTTTCTCTTTGAAAACTTGGCCAAAATCCCCAAAGAGATGGGGTTTATATAGCCCCTATACAAAATTAGCCGTTAGGCTGATGTGGTAGCCTGACAGGCCACCGGTCGACCGGTCCGGTCGACCGCCAACGGTCAGAATTATGACCGTTGGGCAACTGCGGTCGACCGGCCCGGTCGACCCAGAAAACCCGAGAGCAGAGCTCTCAACTCGGTCGACCGTCCCGGTCGACCGTGTCTGTGCCTTACAGACGTGCACGTCTGTGCATGTCGGTCGACCCGAACGGTCGACCGGCCCTTGGTGCGGTCGACCGTCAGGGTCGACCGACCAGCCTGTCAGCACAAAAACAAGGTCAGAAAATTTGGAAAAATATTTTCTAAAAAATCTTTTATCTCTTTAAAAATACCATAAAAATTGTTTTATCATTTTTATTGAAACTCAAACAAGTGATAAAAATTTCAAGACAATATATCAACATATCAATTCATTTTTGTGTCTTGTCAATTTTATCAAAAAAACAAAACTTGTATTTTGTCAAACTTGATTTTTCCAAAACATGAATAGGATAGTCAAAATAAGTTTGTCTAGCAAGTTTAAAGCATGTATGTATATCTAGACCATATCTAATATACATAGGTATAAAGTAAACTTGTTTTGATCTATTATTCATGAAAACCAAGAACCAAATCATGAAACGTGTGTGTTTTGTGCACTTGAGCATATCAACTAAACTAAGCTTTACAAATATGGATCTAAAATTCTATCTAAACTAGGATACCTAAGTCTCCTTGACGATCTTTATCTTCAAGTAGACTCGATCCCAAACGCGTGATCCTCCAAGTGCAAAGGTATGATCTTTAAGCTTTGGCACCGGAATCAACATGAAAAGCTTCTAAACTCCTTGTTGAAGCTAATCACCAACTAATATCCTGTTAATGATCTGAAACTTAGAAACACAAGAATATTAGTAAACATAACTACATGAGTTAATCATCATCAAAACTAGAGTGGAAGGCCATTGGGCCAACAATCTCCCCCTTTTTGATGATGACAAAACTCATGGAGTTATATATGCATGGATTAAAGATAAGCTTCAAGGAAGCTCCCCCTTAACTCATGCATAGGGATAAACAATAAATATATGCAATGAATATTAAACATGAAATATGCATATGCATAAACAATAAATGGTTCTAGATATCAAATGGAATATTCAAAACAAAATAAGTTCTAGATACCAATTACAAAGCAAACTCTATAAATCAATTAAACTTAGTATTCTTGAGATTCTTGAGATTAAAACATAATATATGCATAAACATAAGCATGCATATAAAACTTCATAAATCTTTCTCCCCCTTTTTGTCAATCATCAACAAAGGGGTAAACAAAACCATAAATAAAACGAGGGGTAAAAATCTTTCTTCCCCTTTATGTCAAACAAAACAATAAAAGACAATGTTCTCCCCCTTTTTGTCTAAAACAAAAACAAAGTCAATAAGGGGTGACTTTAAAAACATGATATCAATTGAAAAACACTTTTTAATCATAAAGTGTGGGAGTACAAATACCAATTGAATTATAAAATCAAATTTTCTCCCCCTTTATGAAATACAAACTAAAATATGCATAGTCTTGATACCAATTTAAAAGTAATCAATTGAAACAAAAGTGAAACTCAAGGTGTTGGTCATGCTAGAGCTTGAGTAAACAAAAACTAAAATTTGTGATTTTTTTTTGAACACAAATAAAACATATATGTATGAAAATTTAGATACCAATAGAAATTGATACCATTGAAATTGAAGCATACATACATAAACAAATATATGAGTATACCAAAAATGTCAAAATTGATACCAATTGAAAGAGTTCAATGATACCAATTGAATCAACAATAATAATCAAGTGTATATCTCATATAATCTACCACTCAATCATGGTTCAAGTTTTAAATGATTTTCAATATAAGGCATACATGAACATGATCTCCCATCCAACCTCCCTTAGATGGTAGGGGTTTTCAAAAATAGATTTGAAAATTAGGTTTAGTTTGAAAATCACTACCAAATGAAGAATACGAACTAGTTAAAATGGAAAAACTTATTAACTAGTATGAAATCCTTCAAGCAAGGAATAAAACAAAATAGTTTCTCATAAAATATGAATTTCACATCATGATTATCACTCTAATTCAATTAAGCACAAATATGACTCATGAAAACAAAACATGAGCAAATTATAAATATGAGTGTACAAATACAATATGAAGATCATAATCATGAAAACATGTTCAATTAAGCTCAATTATTTCTTAAAAACACGAAATCATCAAAACTATCTAATCTTCAAGGCATATGTATGTCTAATACAAACTATAGTATACATACATATCCAAAACATAACGAGTCCACAAAATATATGCATTAAGGCACGTGGCTTAAAAAGGATACTCATGTATAGTCAATAGTTTGGATAAGATGGACATATACATGAAGTTAAATATTGACACAATAAACATGACAATCATGAAAACATGAAAAGCTAAATTTTCATAACAAAAATTTTCATTACAAGGTATATGTATAAATTGTCAATCACAATAAGTATTCATACATATCCCTAAACACATATGAGTCCATATATATAAATTTGCATGAAAGGCAAATGACTCAAGGGGTATACATGCATATCTTAATGTTTTGACAAAATGCACATATACATGAAATGCAAACTCATAACACAAAACAAATTCAAAAATGGGAATACAAGTTTAAAATGTACGAATCATCAAAACTAGACTATACTAGCACATCTAATGGGTTCAAATAAGCGTTCAAGCACAAATATATATATAGATTTATTTGTAACCCACTCTATGTACAAGTATATCACTAGTCTTAATGAAAACTAACATCTAAACATATATTCAAAAACAAGATAAAAATCATCATGATAAAACTAAAACATGATTATTATGTAAATTCACATGTATTAGATTCATGATGTACATTATAGTTTAAAACAAAGTGAGAACACTAAGAATGGGTTCATACAAGTATGTGTGTCTCAAATACTATATATGTATGTCAAGGATCTAATAATCATGGCATTTACATACTAATCCATAGACAATGAAAACATGCTTTAAAACATTAATATGAAAGCATGTAAAGAATAATAAGGAGTTAAGAATTGTTAACAAAATCTGGAAGGCAACTCTCCTTGTCTCCAAAACATGGTGGTCATCTCCACCAAATCTTCCCTTGAAAGTGATGCATCCAATTGATTTCCTTTAAGTCCGGAACGCATCTACTCCAGGTGCTATCACTCTCACGTCATGTGAGAGCCCACACCTACATTAAACAAAGGAGGGGTGGTCTTTGGTACCCACATCTTGTTGGGTCCATGGGGGTTAGTCCCTTCTCTAACCCAAACAAATTTCTTTGCTAAATTTGAAACATTTAATCTATCATAACAAAATTTAGCAAGATGACCTTTTCGGCCACAATGTGTACATGTGTACACATGAGCATACGTGTGATGGTGTCCGTGAGGAGCATGTGTATGCCGTGGAGGGTGTGCATGCATAAAAGTTGGAACTTGTTTCTTACGAAACAAGGTTTCCAAGCGTGTGTGGTTCATGGCACATTGGCTCATAGTAGAGCCCAAACAATCTACTCTCTTCTTTAATATACAATATCATCATTAATCTTAGAAGAAGAGGTACATGCATTAGGTAGACTAGATGAAGAAGCTACACTAGCATGGCAAATATGTTCATCAATCTTATTTTTCAAAACAACATTTTTCTTTAAACACACATCTAGATCATTTGAAATAGAAATAATTTTATTTTTCAAATCAACATTCTCTTTTAAAACAAAATCAACTTTTGAAGACAAATTTTCATTTTTCTTCAAAAGAACATGGCAATCATTTTTAGATTTTAAAAATTCATTTTCTTTAAGTGCAAGTTCTAATTGAGATCTCAATGAATCCCTTTCATTATAGACCTCAACTTTCTCTTGCAAAACATTGTTAAGTCTAGCATGCAAACTTATATTTTCTTTTTCAAGGCCTAGACTTTTCTTTTTCAAAATCTTATATTTTTCTATTAGTTTTTCACAAACAATAGAAAGTTCTTCATTTAAAGCATGGGGATCTACAATATCATCACATGAAGAACTAGCATCATCACTATCTAGTTGAAGTTCCGATTGTACCTCAAGGGAGTCATTCCCTTGGACCATGAAGCATTGTGAATCGGATTCTTCACTAGATTCCTCTTCTTGAATTTGCATTTGAAGCTCCGAGGTGGTGGTTGTTGTTGTCAATTTGTTCCACACTGCAAAGGCGGAATCAATGTTAGAAACACACATAAGATAATCTTTAGGTAATGTGCTTCTAATGGCCTCTAGGGCTTGTGCATTGGCCCCTATATGATTGCAATCACCAAGATAACATCTCTGGTGGCCGCAAGGAAAACATGCAAACCTAGGGTCTTTAGGTACATGGACATCTTATACTTCCAAACATCAATGTTGGAAGGGTCAAAACTAGGTGGGGTCATGAAGTCCATGGTATAAACTAAATATGTGCAAACAATCAAATGCAAATGTAGATTAGCAAGCAAATGGATCTCACTCCTAGGATGTTAAGCCTAAGTATCAGGAGCACTAGCTCTGATACCAATTGAAAAACACCTAGAGGGGGGTGAATAGGTGTAAGTGCTAATCTAAGAAACTAAATGCAAACTAAGTGCGCTAAATGCGAAAGCTAATGCAAATTATGCACAAACTAATACAATACAACAAGTGTAGCCGAATTCCCCTTGCGAGGCTCTGGACTAACTCCCCTTGATTCCCCTTGAAATGGGTTGAGGTGCTATGTGAAGCTCTTGTTGGATGAGTATAAGTTAGGCACACACACACAAGCAATCCAAGAAATATGAAATACACACAATCAAGCCAAGCATATAAGAATGAATTGCAATATAAAAGATGCAAGGCAACACAAGCAATGTATAAGATATGAATGAATCAATGCTCAACACAAGCAAGTATGATATGATGATGAGTATGATGCTTTGCACAATTATAAGATAGAGAGTTAGAGAGACAATGGATCAAAACGCAAACACCAAGATTTGTTTCGAGGTTCGAGCACCTTGCTCTACATCCCCGCCTACACCACCGTGTAGGATTTCCACTATCTCAACTCCCACTGAGGGAACCTCCACCGAGGAGGATTTCTTACAACTCTAGGAGTACCAAACTCCTCTCTCAAACAACCACCTCACAACCGAGGGGTAGGGCCCGTAGCCAATACAACAACCAATCAACCAACACCTCTACCGAAGAGGTTTACAACCAATCTCCACCTCTCACTAGAGGGAGCAAACCAACAACCCAATTACACAACCTCAACCTCTACCAAAGAGGGAGCAACCAAGAAATCAAAGGTTTACAATAGGTGGTCTCTTTCAACCACAAACCTCTTTCCTTTCTCTTTTTCCACAAAAAACAAGATCCTAATAGATTAGGATAGTATGATAGCTCAAGTGTGGAAAACTAGGTGTTTTTGGAAACAAGCAACAAAGAAAAACTACTTGGGAAATCTCTTGTATATGATAGAAATAAAAGATCAAATCAAAATCCCAAAACCTAATTTTATTTGATTTTCCAAAAACCCAAAACAAATAAAGATGAGAGGTTTTAAAGCCCAAAAACTCTTTTTAAAACTCTTTTAAACACTTCAGAAAACTGAAAATTTTTCTCTTAGAAAACTTGGCCAAAATCCCCAAGAGATGGGGTTTATATAGCCCCTATACAAAACTAGCCGTTAGGCTGATGTGGCAGCCTGACAGGCCACCGGTCGACCGGTCCGGTCGACCGCCAACGGTCAGAATTATGACCGTTGGGCAACTGCGGTCGACCGGCCCGGTCGACCCAGAAAACCCGAGAGCAGAGCTCTCAACTCGGTCGACCGTCCCGGTCGACCGTGTCTGTGCCTTACAGACGTGCACGTCTGTGCACGTCGGTCGACCCGAACGGTCGACCGGCCCTTGGTGCGGTCGACCATCAGGGTCGACCGACCAGCCTGTCAGCAGAAAAACAAGGTCAGAAAATTTGGAAAATATTTCTAAAAAATCTTTTATCTCTTTTAAAAATACCATAAAAATTGTTTTATCATTTTATATTGAAACTCAAACAAGTGATAAAAATTTCAAGACAATATATCAACATATCAATTCATTTTTATGTCTTGCCAATTTTATCAAAAAAACAAAACTTGTATTTTGTCAAACTTAATTTTTCCAAAACATGAATAGGATAGTCAAAATAAGTTTGTCTAGCAAGTTTAAAGCATGTATGTATATCTAGACCATATCTAATATACATAGGTATAAAGTAAACTTATTTTGATTTATTATTCATGAAAACTAAGAACCAAATCATGAAACGTGTGTGTTTTGTGCACTTGAGCATATCAACTAAACTAAGCTTTACAAATATGGATCTAAAACTCTATCTAAACTAGGATACCTAAGTCTCCTTGACGATCTTCATCTTCAAGTAGACTCGATCCCAAACGCGTAATCCTCCAAGTGCAAAGGTATGATCTTTAAGCTTTGGCACCGGAATCAACATGAAAAGCTTCTAAACTCCTTGTTGAAGCTAATCACCAACTAATATCCTGTTAATGATCTGAAACTTAGAAACACAAGAATATTAGTAAACATAACTACATGAGTTGATCATCATCAAAACTAGAGTGGAAGGCCATTGGGCCAACAGAGAGGTCTCCTTCCAAAAAACCCCTCCCAGGGTCCTCCCTCTTCTCTAGCTATTCATAGCTATTTACAGAGGAATTGGGGTGTAACCAACCCCTTAAATCTCTCCATAATGAGAGGGGTTGTAACCAACTCCTTAAATCTCTCCATAATGGAAAGTTATTCCCTATTATGTGGAGAGAAAATAGGGTGTAACTGACTAAGTTCGTGGCTGTCAGTTATAGCAGAAATTCGGGTCTCGCGCTGGACGCGGACCTCGCTTTGATGTTGAGACGCGGAGCTCACAGGCTCGCGTCTGTGTTAGAACGCGGAGCTGCTCAGGCTCGCGTTTGAGTTGAAATGCGACCTTCGCGTCTGACGACTTTTGCGTCTAACAAAGGATGCGAAGTCCGCGTCTGGCGACCTCTGCGTTTGACTAAGAAAGGACGCGAGGTCCGCGTCTGGCGACCTCCGCGTCTGAATTGGAACGCAAGGTCTGCGTCTAGGAGGTTCACGTCTGGGAGATTCGCGTCTGAGGCTGGAAGCTATCTCCGCATCTGGGAGGTTCGCGTCTGAGGCTTTGTCTTAAGTAATTTTTTTTTGATAGCCTACACTAAGGAGATTAAAATAACTTGTTAGCACAAGTTAAAGAGTCTTCTCTCTTTCCCTCTTTTACTAGTCCTCTAGCCTCTTGTGCGTGCCTCCCCTTGTTCAGCTGCATAGCAGCTATTTTCTAGGTGTGACTGCCCCCTTAAATCTCTCCATAATGGATATTTACTTCCCATTAAGTAGAAGGTATAAATTGACGCAGTTAATTGCTATCTGTTATAGTAGAAATGCGGGTCTTGCATTGGATGCAAACCTCATTTGGGAGTTAAAACGTGGAGCTCGTAGGATGGCGTTAGTGTTGAGCGCAAATCTTCACAGGCATGTGTTTTGAAGTTGAAACACGACCTTGATTGAGGTTTGCAGTTTGAAGAAGCAACGCGGCCTTCGCATTTAATGAAGGAAAACAACCTTCGTATTTGTTGATGAACATGAGATCGCGTCTGAAGTTGAAACGCGACCCTCGCGTTTGGCAAGTGGCCCACATTTTTTTGAGATTTTGTCTTCAGTGATTTTTAGATAGCCTACATTAAATGGATAAAAAACTTTATGTATTTCATTCTCTTTTTATGTATTATATTAAAATCATTTAACAAAAATACATCCTTATCGGCTTCCCTACATCTTTCTATGGATTCGCGGAACTTGCTTAACGGTCCCGACCCGGCCAGCCTACAAACATTCTTCTCCAGAGTAATGACGGAAGATCCAAGGAGAGATTCCCCCACTCGAGATCTAACGGCTCTAACGTTTGGTTCCCGGCTATCTACATCCTCCACACGACCTGTCAATCCGCTCACCAACCCTTTGCAGCCTATTCATGAGTGTTTCTTTTCGGAAACTTCTATCTGTGAGTTTTGAGGGGGAAGTCCCCCATTCAAGAATAACAATGCAAGTATTCATCTCTGAAATCACTCTGGCTCATGTTTAATCAGGTTACTACCAGTCTCAGCTCCGTGGCCGAAGGCTCCCTTCATCTGTAGAATTCTGTCTGTGTGTGTTCTGAGGTGGGAAGCCCCACTCAAGAACGATTACATAAGAATTCACTCCGGGTGACTCCTCAGCTCATCCCTGATTGGACAACTGCCTTCTGGAAGGCTCATCCCCAATCAGGAAACTGCCATGACTCACCCCAAATTGGGCAACTACCGTCCGTAAGGTATATCCCTGATTGGGCTACTCTCCGTTTGTATGTGTTCCAAGGAGTGAAGTCCCCACTTAAGAATCATAGTACAAACACTTGTCTTTGGGTTCCAAAGGCTCATCCTTAATTGGGCAGCTGCCCTCGGAAGGCTCATCTCCAATTGGGCAACTGCCTGCGTAGCCTGCAGTTAAAGCCCCCCTCACTCAAGATCGTATGCTTGTGCATTTCGAGAAAGGAAACCACCGCTCGAGAATAATATCATCAAACATCAGCCTCCGGGCTTCCATCAACTCATTGACTGAAGTTTTCACTTCACTTGGAGAGCAACGCCTCTTGGCCCAGTTCAACCTCACGGCTTAAGTTGTAACGGTCCCAGTAAAAATTTTCCATTTAATCACAATCATCTCGTATAATCCAAACGTGGGGCCCATCAAGGTATAATACATCCAATATAATCATCAATACTCTTTACTATACATCAGAATTTCTACTAAGATAACATCGAGACTTATCATGTTAACACCATGGTTCGAAAATCTATAAGAAACACGGTCTATAATTACCATATCAGGATATATATACATACACAGTTAGAGTCCAACACCAGGTCCTTTAAAAATTACAAGTCAAGGGTGATACCCAGCTAAAGTACGCATGTTTATACAAAATCATATACATAACAAAAGTAATTTCTAAAACAGTGGTTCCGGTGATGATTGCCCGCGCAATTGCCCTTAAGCGGGTCCCTTGCCCTTGTCCAAACCTGTAGGTGGAGTTAGAATAGAGTGAGCTTGACGGCTCAGTGAGTAAAACAATATTTAAATATGCCTATCAAGTAGGTATACATGGTTAAA
This sequence comes from Agave tequilana, assembly GCA_038442645.1. Taxonomy (NCBI): domain Eukaryota; kingdom Viridiplantae; phylum Streptophyta; class Magnoliopsida; order Asparagales; family Asparagaceae; genus Agave; species Agave tequilana. The sequence goes on along the minus strand of JAVJIF010012564.1, from coordinate 58,331 downwards.
TTATCCGGTTGACATGTGTGTCGTTATACTATTTTTATAGGATCTTATAATTAGCCAGGAACCAAAACAGAACACAGTAACAAGGCCTTACTAGTCGACTAGGCCACCCTATAGTCGACTAAGGCTAACTGTAAGTCGACTAATTCTGAAGCTATAGTCGACTAACTTTACTTCACACGTATCTGCTTCTCTGCTGGCAGCCAGGGACTTATGTAGTCGACTACCCTTCCTGGTGTAGTCGACTTGGTCAAGTACTAGTCGACTTGAAGGTCCCCTTTAGTCGACTAAGTGTGGGTCAAAAAGTTATGTTACTCTCTGTATGTCACCTATAATCGACTACCCTTCCTGGTGTAGTCGACTACACAATTTATTAGTCGACTTGTAAGTTGACTGTAGTCGACTAATCAAGTTCAAAACAGGTTGTTAACTCTCTGTTTGCTCTCTGTATCTGGGATTAGTCGACTACAGTCTGTCTGTAGTCGACTAACCCTGCTACCCAGCAGTTTATCTGCCTAAATATCACACCTATAGTCGACTAATTCTGGGACTTAGTCGACTAACCTACCCAAAAATTGCCTGTTAAGAAGTTATCCCAGATCAAATGTTAAGGATTTATGTATGATTATATCATAGGATTTCTATCTTAGCAATATCCATATACATACAATATAATCTCCCCTTCTACGCCTCCGGTTCAACCCGGTCCCTTCCTCCAATACAAAAATCGTAAAATCTCCCCTTCTACGCCTCCGGTTCAACCCGGTCCCTTCCTCCAATACAAAAATCATAAAATCTCCCCTTCTACGCCTCCGGTTCAACCCGGTCCCTTCCTCCAATACATCATACCATCATATAATATCAATATGCAAGACATATAATAATATCATAGACTCATAAACAAAAGTAGTAAGTACTTGCGGAATTGAAAACACATGAGTCTTTATGAGGTAGCTAGCATTTCTTGATATCACAAATTATGCATGATCCCAAAAATATTCATAATGTCAAGTACTTGTTTATCTCTTACGTTTTAGTTCATTTCCTACTTCATTTTACTCATCATGTTATTAAGATTAACATGTTCTACTCACCCTTGAAGTGGTATAATCTGATTTTTGCTGCTGCCCTTTGTTGTTGCTGCTGCTTAGCTGCTGCTGCTGCTGCTCCTTTAGCTGCTGCTGCTGTTGCTCCTTTGCTGCTGCTGCTGCTGCTTTGCTACTGCAGCTGCTGCTCCTTTAGCTGCTGCTGCTGTTGCTCCTTTGCTGCTGCTGCTGCTGCTGCTTTGCTGCTGCAGGAAAGGAAAGAGAGGGAGGGAGTTTTAACCAAATGGTTTAATCCTCTTCAACCCCCCTCTATTTATAGCCTCTAACTCTCCATAATAATGTGACATGTGTCCCCTAAACATCCCATCAAGTCTACTCTACTCCATGCCCTATGCCAAGCTCCATGTCTCTCCCCCCTCTCCATGAGGTACAAGCATGGTGGGGATGGTGGTAAGTTGACCATGTGGGGGTATTCTTATACCTATATACATGGATGTATAAATACTTATGTATACACTTGTTTATACATACTCATATAATAAGCATGGCTTACTAAGATATCATGCATGCATACTAATCCCATTACCCCTTATGATTATTTAGGAAAAGAATTGCTTTAATTAAGGCAAGTGTTACATAAGTCCTCACTTCACTTGAGGATCAGCGCTCTCGGCCTAGTTCAATTCCTCGACTGAATTTCTCACTTTACTCGGGAATCAGCGCCTCTCGGTCCAGTTCAACCCCTCGATTGAAGTCCTCACTTTACTCGGGGATCAATGCCTCTCAGCCAGTTTAACTCCGCGACTGAAGTCCTCACTTCACTTGGAGGACAAATGCATGTACACTCGGAGATGAAGACACCATCTGGAGATGGTATTGCAGACATATCATATTCTTGTCATCCGAAAGTCAAGGCTCAGAAGGAGTATGAACATTCCATAATACAAATCAGGAAAGATCTAAACAACTCAGTCATTTCTATAAAACACATTTACATTTCATTAAATTTCATTATGTCATTGCATCTGACAAGTGGAATACATGAAATCCTTTACATCCCTGTGTTTATCTCATGAAAAGTAATAAGAGATACAAGAACCTGTCCTGACATCATTTATAGACCCTGACACAAGAACAACAAAGACTTGTTCGTCGGAGAAGAAAATTCGAGCGCAGTCTTCATCCTTGCAGTGATTTCTGAAGCAGATAGCTGTATCTCCAGCACTTCTCGCTCCACTAAGGAAACTAGACAAACACCGCCCACCAATACGATTCCCGAGAAGTCCTCCAGGAGCGAGCATTGATGTCCAACTAAACGACTCTGGTAGAACACGGTAAAAGAAGAAAACATCTCTCTTCACTGCGATGCTCTAAGGAGGAGGATCAGGCTTAGGGGTGAGAAGCTATCCACTGACACACCTGATAAGAGCTTTATTTCTTCTGTCATTAACACCCTATATCTAGAAAGGATCAAATTCTTTAGAACGACCCTCACCCCTTAAAAAATGGGCAATGAGGAACTAGATCATCAACTCTAATCAAAGCGCGCCATCAATCAATCCCCCCAGATGGCAGAGTCCCATCACAATGACTAATGTATCATGACGGGCTCATCATGATAACTAATATATCATGCCAAACAGACTCCCAAGCAACGAGAGTCCGATCACCATCTTCCCCACCTTTCTTTCTTCCATCTGATGAAGAGAAGAGAAGGACACATGGCTGCTGGCCCCAGAGTTCGATCGTCGATTTTGTTTTGATGATTATAAAACTCATGTAGTTATGAGACACTAATTAAGTTCAATAATATTTGAGTTTTTAGGGTTCAAGAATTACGATTTAGTTTCATTTTTCCTAAAAAGAAGGTATTGAAGTACTCCAGTTGATTCAAACATGAGATTCAAGCTCGGACGATCAAAGCGTGAATCTTTTTTGAAAGAAGCCCGCTTGAAGAAGACTTAGATATTGAGCAACCCTTATAAGAATTTAGAATGTTCAAGTTTAGATTATTGAATTGATGCTCAAGAATATATCACACTCACAAAAAAAAAAAAAATCTAATTTTTCGTTTTTGAACCAACTTGTTTTTCAAAATAGTCTACTCATAAATGTTCAATATTTGTTTACAATTGATATGCCTATACATGCATATGTATTTCATAGTTTAAATCTGGTCAAAATTATTTTAGTATATATATAAGTATTTAAAAATTAGTTTGCATTTGTCAAAACATATTTAAATTGATTTTTGGGCTAGGTCAGTCGACCGCCCTGGATGCAGAGTCTCAACGCAGCTCCCGGTCAACCAAGCGGCCGACCGTATATGCACATGAATATGAACATGTCTGTGTACCTTTATTGACTGACCGACCAGTCGACCGGTCGACCGGTCGACCATCAAACCTATGGTGCTTTCTGTTTTTTGTTTCCGATCGGTCGACCGATTGTATTGTCAAATGTTTCCTTACTTTCTGTTTGTGGCTCGGTTGACCGACTTCTCCAACTACTATTTCGATATTCGTTGGTGTTTGATCGACCGCACGATCGTTGACCTGTATCTGCTACAATAATGGCTAGTTTTTTAATTTGTTTGATTTATGACTTTCCCAACGGTTATATTTGCTATTTTAGGTCTAATCACTTATATTAAGCCATGTTTTTCCCTCTAATGACATTTACCTATTGCCTATATATATGGGTCATTTATAGAGGATTTAACGACAAGTTTTTATTAAGAGAAAATAAATTTTATAAGAAAAATCAAGTTTTTGTTTTTATGTTTTCAAGTTTCAAGATCTCTCAATTTCAAATCATTTTTTCTACAAGTTTTAAGCTCTCAAATTCTTTCCTTTCAACTGAATTTTTCTCCCACGCAGACTCCTTGAGCTTCACTTCTTATTTTTGAGTTAATCATGTTTATTATTGTTTTAATTTTTATATTCTGCATTAGACTACCATTTCACCTATTCACACCCTTAGGTAACTTTTATTGGTGGCCCATGATTACAATTACCGATTTTTCGTTTTGATGATTACAAAGCTCATGTAGTTATGAGCTACTAATCAAGTTCAAATGTTTAAAATTTTAAGGTTCAAAGAAGATTTAGTTTTATTCTTCCTCAAAAGGAAGGTGTTGAAGTACTCAAAGTTACTCAAAGATGGGATTCAAGCACAGACGATCAAGAATGGATTTTTGAGAAGCCCATTTGAAAGATGATTGAAGACATATAGAACCTAATGTATGAAAATAGAATGTTTAAGTGTAGGGTATTGAATTGATGCTCAAGATCACACACACAACACAAGATTTCATGTCTAGTTTTTGGTATCTTACAAAATGGTTATTGATACATGCTCTATATTTTTTTATATTTTTATATACAATTTCAAACATGTATCTCATAGCCTATATATTAACATATATAAATTACTTAAAAATCTGTTTTATTTCAAAATTATCTTTAAAATAGCTTTTAGGGTAGGTCGGTCGACCGATCGATCGACCGTCCTATGTGCAAAGCAAATGCACAACTTGTGCATGCTTGTTGGCCGACCGACCGGTCGACCGCCAAAACTTGGCAATACTCGTCTAGGCGGTCGACCGACCGACAAGTTTTCTAAACCCTAAGTTATTGTTGGTGGTTCAATCGACTGACCAGTCAACTGACGGGCAAATATTTTTGATCCTTAGTTGCTATTGGAGGGATTGGTCTACTGGGTGTCGACCGACTTGCAATGGTTAGTTTTGAACTAGGCCATGCAGTCGATCGATCGGCCGGCCGACAGGTTGTCTCTGCAACTGTAATGGCTAGTTTTTAAATCTACTGAATTTTTTACTTTTCTTCAACAGGTATTTTTGTAGTTTTTTCTCTAATCACCTGTTTAATATCCTGGTTCACTTCTCTAATAACTTTTACCTATTGCATATATATATGGTTCATTTGTAGAGGAATATTAAGAATTTTATTGTAACCCCCTGCTCCCCGGTGTACGTATCACCGTATCAGTACCCGATACGACGTACAAAATTGATTTGACCTCCGTGGTAGTCCGATTGAGCCGATTTTAGTTTCAAAAATCATTTCTAATATTTAAGATTTTTCAGGATTTTCTGAAATTTTCTGGATTATTTTGGAAAATCGTCGTAGTGGGTGTCGACCGATACCGATAATTGGCTTTCCGATTTTTATTTCACAAACGGAGTTGTATTTTGAGAATCTGCTTTCACCATGTGTCTTAGAATTATCTTATCTATGTTGGGGTATTTTTGGGGATTTTTCTGAATTTATCGAAAATCGGGCCAAACCGGTGTCGGCCGGTATCGGTGAGACACTCCGAGATTTTTAATTGGCAAACCGGATAGAATTTCATCAAATTGTTTTTATATTATTCTGTCTCAGGATAATATTCTCTATTTTTTATAATTTTTGGACACCGTTCGGAGCTAGTCAATTTTTGACCCTATTAAATAATATTATATTAAACATTTTCTTTTTCTTTTCTTTTTCTTTTCTTTCCCTTCTCCATCTTTCCAGCGTCTTCTTCTTCCACCGCCTTTGACTCCACCGCCTCTCCCTCTCTCTTCCCCCCGCTATAAAAATCTCTCTCTCCCTGCGGCAGACCACCGCCGGCCTTACTGCCGGCGGGCCCCGTGGCCGGCGCGCCACCGGGCTTCACCCCCGCCTCCGCCACGCGGCAGGTGGCCGGCCGCCGCCGACCGTGGCGCCGCCGGCCATGGCCGCACCTTCCTCTCTTTCTTTTTCTTCTTCTTCTTCTTCTTCTTCTCTTTTCCTTTCTTTTCTCTGTTTCTTTTCTTTCTTCTTTTCCTCTCTCTCTCCCCCTTACTCTCTCTCTCACCCTCTGAGCCACCGGCAGGCCGGCCGGCCGCGCAGGAGGAGCAGCAGCAACTTGCTGCTGCTTCTTCTTCTTGTTATGGGTTTGGGGTGATCCCAAACCCATTAACCCAATTTGGGTTTATTTGCAACCCAATAACCCGACCCGTTAACCCATAAACCCACTACCCATTTAACTTAAGTTAACGGGTTTGGGTTATGGATCTGGACCCGAACCGTTATGAGCCAAACCCGCATCCGAAACCCAAGAAAGGTATATTTACAGAAAACCCCCTGGACATTTTCATATTGGCATTTAATATTTTATTTACATATTTAACCCTGTTTGTTATGATTTAGTATTCGGGCGATATCGGAGCATCAGGACTCCGATTTGGACGATTCTGGGTCCGTTGCGATCGTGGGAAAGAGAGAGACATTCCCATGGCCAGTTTGTGAGTGTTTTTTTCTTTTATAAATTATATTTTACTATGTTTTAGTGACATTGATTGATATATCTTGATTAGGGATAAAAGACGGTAATAATTAATTATTAACTGGTACTTGTTGGACACCCATTGTAATAGGTGATTCCTGTAATATTGTTAGGTATTTCCTGATGTAATATAATATAGGGAGACAATTGTAGTAACAAGAAATATTGACATAAACAACTCGGACCAGTCATCATACCTGCATAGCCACTGATACTCGGGCCACTACTTGGACACTATGATTTCATGTAGAATATCACAGTTTGAGACTATTGTCACATGTATACAGATCCTCGGTACTCGATACCATATCACTAGGTAGTAATGTGGGACGCCGTTATTTCATGTCCTAGTATCATCATGACACGGACACTGTAAGTTCATCACTTACGACATATACGATCACAGAGATGTGACACGGATTATGCTACACATAGATATTCCACTGTACAGGGACGGATATACCATGCACGGACTACCACATTTCATATTATTATTATCATCATACATATCATCATACACGACATGTTTACATATCACGGTCACACATGCATGTATGGTTTCACTATTCTTGTCATATAGGTCCCCGTGCATATTACATGTCTTATTATTCCATGTTATCCCCGTATTCTTGTTATGTTTCCCGTGACTGATATTGTTATTCCTGTTACAAGATTATTTCCCGTTCTGAGATTGATATTCCCGTTACTGGACATGAGAGCTGTTGATATGCGATATGTGGAATCCCACATCTATTGTTCCTGTTTCCCGTTATATTGTTCCCATTTCCCGTTATATTGTTCTATGCTATCAACAGAGCTCAGGTCCAGTTATCATGTTACCCGTATCATGTATTTGTTCTTGTGACATTCTATACTTGACATATCAGATCATAAAGCTAACTTGGGTATGGGGGAGACTTGACGGTGGGTGTCTGGATCCATTGTTTGTCCCACTGCAGGGGACGGGGTAGTGCTGGCTACCGTCTGTTACTCATGAGCTCCCATTTTCCGTTATTGTTTTAGCTCATTGAGATTCCCGTTACATGTTACAGCTCTAGCGGGCTGGTCCTGGTCTCAGCAGCCAGGGGTCTGATAAGGCCGTTGTCCCGGGTATGCACGGGATACACCCACCCGATAAGAACTCCTCGACCATGGGTTTCCAATTAACATAATAAAACAGTATACACAGTAGTGACGTCGGGAACACTTGTTATTTGGTCACTCTCTCGTTTGGATAATGGTACTCGTAGGCCATGTCCGGATGGGTTCGACTGGAGTGCGGGCTCCAGTATGAACTGCCAGTGGTATGGGACACTGAAGAGATTGATTAAAATACCAGGTGGTACTGATTGCTACTATTGTATAAATGACATGACTGTGATATGACTTGCCTGATACATGTTTAGTTATACTTGTTACTGTTCCTGATCATCTATTCGATATCATGTTACATGGATACTTGTTCCTTTACCTAGTACATGTTATACTTTCTGTGATGGCATACGACGCGTGTTCTGCATTGCATATATTATGCTTTCTGTATAGCAGACATCATTACTGTATATACACCACACCGTATAGTGATTACATTGCATAGGCCTATCTGCCTGTACACGTCTATCACGTCGCCACTCGCATGTTCATTTCTATCACGTCACCATTTATTCAATCAACTGGACACGACTATAGACATGACCCGATGATATACCAGTTTATGGATGGTATTAAAATATGACCTATTTATATATTTCTCCTGCTTACATGTTTATATATCTCTACTGCTTATTATATCCTTATTCTATGGGATCACTCGTCCTACACTAGTCCTACATTATGTATTCTATATTATTTTCGTGCTTGTATTACTATTATATATATATTACTGCCTCCTTCATTTTACCACTCACTAGGTCGCTTTCTGACGACCCTGGGTTTGCGTGCCCAGGTTGGAGACCCGAGTTACCGTATTATCAGATAGTGCCTTGGAGTCACATAGGAGATTTCTCATCGAGACGATTCATAGGTATCTTGATGATTTATTTCTGCTATCTTATTGATCCCTGTTTTGATATCTATTATGATCCCTAACTCATTTCTGCAGGTACTCTTGTACTTATTTCTTACTGGAACTCTTGTGTATATGGAGGCTATGTCCTGTACTGAGGCTTAACGTACGCGTGAGGGTGTTTTCACCTCGCGTATGTACGTCGCCATAACGTCTCCGTATCTTTGGGATCGGGGCGTTACATTTATTCAAGAAAAAATGTTTTTATTAAAGAGAAAAGTTTGAAAATTCTCTAATTTTTAAGTTTCAAGAGCTTTAAATTCTAAATCAATTTTTACAAGTTTTAAACTCTCAAGTTCATTCATTCTAACTGAATTTTCTCTCATATAAACTTCTTGAGCTTTATTTCAAATTTTCTAAAAGTTGTAAAGAAAAAGTTTGTGATCTTTGTGATCTCCAAGAACTTGTAACCTTTATTGGCTTTGTGCTACCTCTTGTATAGAGAATTGAAGGTTAGAGTTGTAGCTTTGGTCTTGTGTAGACTATTATAGTTTCTTTGTAGAAGATCCTACGTAAATAGTAAAAATCCTTCACGCGGTGAAGGCGGGGACGTAGAGCGAGTTACTCGAACCTCAAAACAAATTTCTTATGTTTGCGATTGCTTTCTCTGTCACTCTTATTCTATTTCTATTGCTTCTGTTTGTGTTGTTGCTTTCATTGCACTTACTATATATTGTTTGCATCATTCATATTTGTCGGTTTTTCTCTTTCAGTCAAGAAGACAATTGAGCTCCTCAACTTTTAATCCAGAGAAATACAGGAGAGAAGTTTTAGAGCCCTTATAAGAGTCCGGCTTCACTTCTTGATTTGAGTTGACCATTTGCATTATTCATTTGAATGTTGCATTCCTTATTTGATTAGCATAACACCTATTTACCCCTCTAGGTGTACTTTCAGGACTCTAGTTTTTGGGTTTAACCACCTTAGAGAGATTCTTTTTTGCTAATCATTCATTTGCATCATTTATTTGCTTCACATATTAGTATCCATAGTTAAAGGTATTAAGACTCTACTCAAATTTGATGGCCTAAGATGATCATATTTTTGTAATCATTAGGAAGTTGGGTTATAAAGGCGGTAATCAAACCATTTAGTGCCCCCGATGGTGATGAGAACATTTAGTTCTATGTTGCCACTAAGAAATTTGATGCTAATACCAAGGCACACTATGCCTTATTTTAAGCATTGAATAATGATATCTCTAGAGTAATACATTGCAAATTCACTTATGAGATTTGGACACACTTAGTTATCACACATGAATGAATCACAAGTCAAGAGAGCCAAAATTGATCTCTTGCATTTTCAATATAAAAATTTCAATATGAATGAAAATGAATCAATTGATGATATTGAAAATCACCTATAGGGGAGTAAATAGGTAAAAATGCTACTCAAATGCGGATTGCAATAATTTAAGAAACAATCAAAATGATTGTAACGCCCCGATCCCGCGGGTACGAAGATGTTACTGCGACGTATATACGTAGGTCAGAAATATCCTCACATATATACGTTAAGCATCAGTACATGCAAGAATCAGAGTACAAAAGTGTAACACCCCGAATTTTTAAACCCTGATTTAAAATTTAAATCTTGAATGATTATGTTAATTAAGTGTGTAAAGATTTTTAATTTAATTTTGGGAATACAAATACCTAATCATAATATCAATACCTAAATACATTATTTTCAAAATAATTAAATTTTAGTGGTGTGTTGGCAATTTGAGGGCAAGAGGGAAGTGAGGTGGAGACTTTATAGTATGTCTTGGAAGTTGTGGGATGAGGTGTCACATTCTTAGAATATTAGGTAAGCAATTAATTCTAAAATTGGAAATAAATCATTTCCCTTTTTTTTTCCAAAACCAACTTCTCCTTCTTCCTGGCTGTGAACGAAGAACCCCAAGTCTCTCTCTCTCCTTTGATCCAGGATCTCTCTCTCTCTCTCTCTCTCTTGCAGGTCGGCAACAGCGGGCGGCCAGGGCACGGCCAGGCGCGCGCGGCCATCGCGCGGCCAGGCGCGCGGCCGCCAGGCGCGCGGCCAGGCGCAGCCATGCGCGGCCAGGCCGCGGCCAGGGCGGCGGCGGCCGGCAGCCGGCCATGGGCTGCCGGATGGTGGCCGTCGGACCGGATTTGGGTGAGTGGGTTTTCCCCTTATTAAAATTTCAACTTCCACATTATAAAATTCCTAGATCTAGATCTATTGATTGAATGAAATTGTTCTTCTTGAGTTATTCATGTATTTGTACCTTGTTAATTCATGACTTTTAATACATGTAGTGATCTAGAGTTGATTTTTGGATTTATGGAGTTGATTCAATTGTAGGCAATTCATGGGTATGAAGGTTGCATGATAGGGTGTGTTATATGGTGAGGGGGCTCATAAATTTTCAGATGTGGTGACAAGTGTAAATCTCAATTTCTAGAACTCTCAACCTCACATTTTAAGTTGATGGGGATGGAACTTTCATTTAAAGTTGTGATACAAATTTTGAGCAAATTTATTTTCTTTTTTAAATAGGAATTAAGTGCCCCATAGAATCATTGACTAATGCATAACGAATTTGCTAAGTGTTGCAAATTCACATAGTAGAACCTCTTTTATGATTATGTAATTCTCTTGTAATAACATGCAACCTAGTCCTTGTGGTGACAAACTATTAATCCTATATGAATAGCTTAACGTTCAAGTAGGGTTATGATTTCGAGAATTATTTGATCTTTAGCAAGAAGTATATTCCCTTATGTTACGTATATGAACATATCTTGTAAAATCTAGAGTTGCCATCGACTACCTTTAAGTGGACAAGGTTAAGCCGAAATCTTGAATATCATTATGTGAAAGTTTAAGTAACGATTAAAGTATTATTAGAAGACAAGATAAATCCTAGAAGTCAAGTTAATATATTAAATTCTTGATCGCTGTCGATGGATGCGATCAAGTTACAAATCTCTTCTATCCTTTAGTATAGATGGAGAACCTCGAAGCTTCTTCACTTGTGAGGATTGAGCCTCTTGCCATTCTTATATATAATAACTATGTTATCAAATCGAAATTTGGTCTCGATCATGTTAGTGAGATAAAAGAAAATTTACGATAAGTCCAACTATGAAGTTGGAGATAACTTAAAGAGGGGTTTACAATAAATCATATTGTGAGCGAACTATGAATGCTCTTATAAACATTCTCGTGATCAAAAGTCTAAACACTTAAGTCCATGACTACTCATGATCTAATTTAGATGAGGAAATAAAAAGGAAGAGTTGAGGATTTGTGTAGTTCAAAGCACTTTTGTAATAATAATACAATCTGTTAAAGTCTGTCCAGAACTGAAACCAGAATCTTGGGGTTTCTTTCGTAAGGATATTTAATAAGAAATAGGTCATGTAATATACCGTTGGAAAGCTAATCGAGTCTACTTTCCAACCGCGCTTACGGTGCCCTAATCAAATGTCTGTGCTGGAAATTATCATTGGAACATGATAACTTGTCGAAAGTGCAAAGTTGCAGAATTTTTAGATGTCTAAATAATTTTCTGTTTATTTCAACTTTTCGTGCAACTTAAGTGGTGTCTACTCCAGATAGCAGACTGTCCTTATCTGGCTCATAAAAATATAAAGTACCATAAATTCGTGTGCAGTTTAGTGCCAAGTGGAATGAGATCCGTACTTTTCTATGCATATGATAATTTCTTAGAGATTCCGACAATGGGTTAAAAGTGAAAGATTTGTTACTGTTAAGGAGGTTCGCATTCCTACCTTCAGTTTAAATAAGATATTGTCTATATTCTCATTTCAAAGAAAGGTATAGACTGCTCAAGTCATTAACTTCTCTAAGTTCATCCGAAATTGTTTAAAGGTTGTTTAACATGAGGGTGATACGTTAGTAGATGCCCCTATAACATCGTCATAGTCAACTAAGAATTTTATGAGAATGATTTGTGTTGTATAATATACCTAATATGAATAGTTGGATAGAGCATGAATGGAAATAGATGTTATTACTTAAGTGCTGACTTATTGGAGCACTTATAATTGATAAGCATGTTAAGAATCCGAACTTGGGAATTGTGTGAAAATGATTTTGTATGATATTTTTGTGTTAAATGTAGGAAGGGGTCAGCGGGAGCTGGTAGGTGTGAAGACGGGGTATGATGTTATGTGTGTTAAATGTAGGAAGGGGCCAGCGGGAGCTGGTAGGTGTGAAGACGGGGTATGATGTTATGTGTGTTAAATGTAGGAAGGGGCCAGCGGGAGCTGGTAGGTGTGAAGACGGGGTATGAGATGGGTCGTGTGTCATGAAATAAGATGTGCTTATTCAAATTGAACAGTGTTCTATGCTTGTCCTTATACATGACTGAGAAGCTCTGCTTTATTATAAGAGATAATGGAATATTATATGATGGGTGAAAGTGCAAGGGTTAATCCATGTAGTACTTGAAAGGGTGATATGATATACATGTATTTAAATCCTTACAAATGATTGAAAATGAATGGTTATATATGATACAAATGTGTATGTGTGTGTATGTGACACTGGGGGTATGAGGGTTGTGTCATCGTATATGACATGAAACCATCAGAATATAAGTTTAGCTGATTGAAATGAATATCATATATTGGGCGAAAATGTGCATGTGAATCCGTGCTTTACTTGAAGGATGAAGCGTTATTGCATTATGAGAAATATGATATGATTGTATGTATATAATTATGACTTGTGAAGTAAGTGTTGTCTGAATGTATAAACTAGGTTTATGGCATAACTCTTGTGGTTAATGTATGATAGCGTGAAACACAAGGTACGTGGGTAATACACACTATGTACACATAAGACGAGAGAGTTTGTTATGTAACTCTTAGACCTTATCACACCTAAATATGAAAATCTAAGAAAGAAATTGGGGAATACGATCATAAGAGTCTGACCGTCCTCAAAAAATTTTGAGGCTGAGGCCTTAATTATTAAACTATCGGATGCCTTCGATTCTTGCCTTCTTACTGTTCAGGTTTCTTTCGTTGCATGAATATTCTTATTCTCTCTTTGAGATATTATCATTCTTGATTTATTTCCTGACTCACTCACTGAGCTGTCGAGCTCACCCTCCCACAGACTAATATATTGCAGGTTGCTTGGAGGCAGGGTCAGATCTATGCTGCGCAGGGTTCGTTCTGAATCAATGCAACCCTTGTATTTTGAACACTTGTGTTTGTGTATGATACATGTGGATCTTGGGTTAGAATATAAATCTTGTACATATACATCTATGGAGAACCTTGTAATAGTTCCTTTCAAGTTGATATGTTAGATATCTTTTATTGGATTGTAGCAATTAGAAGTGTATTATCAATATGATGCTCATAAGAAGTTGAAAGTTATGAATTTTGGAAATGCCTATGAATGTCGAGATAGAAACTCTAGAGTTTATGTTATTTTGTTTCTCCATAAGTAGGCGATATCAAGCTGAAATACTTTCATGATTGTGTGGATGATTTTGAATAAAGTTATATGGTTGAAATGAGAATAAGTAGGCTGATGTTAGCCGAAATTAGTATATCTGTATTGGATATTATATCCGACCAGTTATTACAAAGGAAGTGCTGCTGAAATTTTAAGAAATAAGGAAATGAATTGATTAATCGGTTTTGTAAGTGGAGATTATGCAAATTGAGGATTTATTAAACTGGGACCGTTACAGTTGGTATCAGAGCGTAGGATATAGAATGAGGATAGATTTAGAATAGTTAGGATAGAAAGAGGATTGGATTTGTATGATTAATATGCTTGGCTGTGTTATGCATGTATGTGAAAAATGTTGTTTGATATGATTGGTTAAAGGGGGGTAGGAGTTCTTACGTGTATAATTAATCCCGAACCACGAGATATTTGATCACTGCCTTATGTTCGGATTATGGTACCCACATGCCATAATTCGGATGTGCTCTGCTAGGGTGTGGGCCCTCAGTAGGAGCTGCCAGTGGTATGGGACACTGGAGTAAGGGAATGATAAAAAAAAAAATATCAAGTGAGTCAAGGTTAATTTGGATCGTAAGGACATAGTATAGTTGATCAAGAAATAATGAATCCTGAAGAGAATGATTGAGAAAAATATTGCATCAAATAAAGATTTTGTGATATGCAAGAGAAATGTAAAGTTTTATGCTTACTTACTTCAGGTAGCAAGTTTCGAGGATGAAACTTTTGTAAGGAGGGTAGAATGTAACACCCCGAATTTTTAAACCCTGATTTAAAATTTAAATCTTGAATGATTATGTTAATTAAGTGTGTAAAGATTTTTAATTTAATTTTGGGAATACAAATACCTAATCATAATATCAATACCTAAATACATTATTTTCAAATAATTAATTTTAGTGGTGTTTTGGCAATTTGAGGGCAAGAGGGAAGTGAGGTGGAGACTTTATAGTATGTCTTGGAAGTTGTGGGATGAGGTGTCACATTCTTAGAATATTAGGTAAGCAATTAATTCTAAAATTGGAAATAAATCATTTCCCTTTTTTTTTTTTTCCAAAACCAACTTCTCCTTCTTCCTGGCTGTGAACGAAGAACCCCAAGTCTCTCTCTCTCCTTTGATCCAGGATCTCTCTCTCTCTCTCTCTTGCAGGTCGGCAACAGCGGCCGGCCAGGGCACGGCCAGGCGCGCGCGGCCATCGCGCGGCCAGGCGCGCGGCTGCCAGGCGCGCGGCCAGGCGCAGCCATGCGCGGCCAGGCCGCGGCCAGGGCGGCGGCGGCCGGCAGCCGGCCATGGGCTGCCGGATGGTGGCCGTCGGACCGGATTTGGGTGAGTGGGTTTTCCCCTTGTTAAAATTTCAACTTCCACATTATAAAATTCCTAGATCTAGATCTATTGATTGAATGAAATTGTTCTTCTTGAGTTATTCATGTATTTGTACCTTGTTAATTCATGACTTTTAATACATGTAGTGATCTAGAGTTGATTTTTGGATTTATGGAGTTGATCCAATTGTAGGCAATTCATGGGTATGAAGGTTGCATGATAGGGTGTGTTATATGGTGAGGGGGCTCATAAATTTTCAGATGTGGTGACAAGTGTAAATCTCAATTCCTAGAACTCTCAACCTCACATTTTAAGTTGATGGGATGGAACTTTCATTTAAAGTTGTGATACAAATTTTGAGCAAATTTATTTTCCTTTTTAAATAGGAATTAAGTGCCCCATAGAATCATTGACTAATGCATAACGAATTTGCTAAGTGTTGCAAATTCACATAGTAGAACCTCTTTTATGATTATGTAATCTCTTGTAATAACATGCAACCTAGTCCTTGTGGTGACAAACTATTAATCCTATATGAATAGCTTAACGTTCAAGTAGGGTTATGATTTCGAGAATTATTTGATCTTTAGTAAGAAGTATACTCCCTTATGTTACGTATATGAACATATCTTGTAAAATCTAGAGTTGCCATCGACTACCTTTAAGTGGACAAGGTTAAGCCGAAATCTTGAATATCATTATGTGAAAGTTTAAGTAACGATTAAAGTATTATTAGAAGACAAGATAAATCCTAGAAGTCAAGTTAATATATTAAATTCTTGATCGCTGTCGATGGATGCGATCAAGTTACAAATCTCTTCTATCCTTTAGTATAGATGGAGAACCTCGAAGCTTCTTCACTTGTGAGGATTGAGCCTCTTGCCATTCTTATATATAATAACTATGTTATCAAATCGAAATTTGGTCTCGATCATGTTAGTGAGATAAAAGAAAATTTACGATAAGTCCAACTATGAAGTTGGAGATAACTTAAAGAGGGGTTTACAATAAATCATATTGTGAGCGAACTATGAATGCTCTTATAAACATTCTCGTGATCAAAAGTCTAACACTTAAGTCCATGACTACTCATGATCTAATTTAGATGAGGAAATAAAAAGGAAGAGTTGAGGATTTGTGTAGTTCAAAGCACTTTTGTAATAATAATACAATCTGTTAAAATCTGTCCAACTGAAACCAGAATCTTGGGGTTTCTTTCGTAAGGATATTTAATAAGAAATAGGTCATGTAATATACCGTTGGAAAGCTAATCGAGTCTACTTTCCAACCGCGCTTACGGTGCCCTAATCAAATGTCTGTGCTGGAAATTATCATTGGAACATGATAACTTGTCGAAAGTGCAAAGTTGCAGAATTTTTAGATGTCTAAATAATTTTCTGTTTATTTCAACTTTTCGTGCAACTTAAGTGGTGTCTACTCCAGATAGCAGACTGTCCTTATCTGGCTCATAAAAATATAAAGTACCAATAAATTCGTGTGCAGTTTAGTGCAAGTGGAATGAGATCCGTACTTTTCTATGCATATGATAATTTCTTAGAGATTCCGACAATGGGTTAAAAGTGAAAGATTTGTTACTGTTAAGGAGGTTCGCATTCCTACCTTCAGTTTTAAATAAGATATTGTCTATATTCTCATTTCAAAGAAAGGTATAGACTGCTCAAGTCATTAACTTCTCTAAGTTCATCTGAAATTGTTTAAAGGTTGTTTAACATGAGGGTGATACGTTAGTAGATGCCCCTATAACATCGTCATAGTCAACTAAGAATTTTATGAGAATGATTTGTGTTGTATAATATACCTAATATGAATAGTTGGATAGAGTATGAATGGAAATAGATGTTATTACTTAAGTGCTGACTTATTGGAGCACTTATAATTGATAAGCATGTTAAGAATCCGAACTTGGGAATTGTGTGAAAATGATTTTGTATGATATTTTTGTGTGTTAAATGTAGGAAGGGGCCAGCGGGAGCTGGTAGGTGTGAAGACGGGGTATGATGTTATGTGTGTTAAATGTAGGAAGGGGCCAGCGGGAGCTGGTAGGTGTGAAGACGGGGTATGATGTTATGTGTGTTAAATGTAGGAAGGGGCCAGCGGGAGCTGGTAGGTGTGAAGACGGTATGAGATGGGTCGTGTGTCATGAAATAAGATGTGCTTATTCAAATTGAACAGTGTTCTATGCTTGTCCTTATACATGACTGAGAAGCTCTGCTTTATTATAAGAGATAATGGAATATTATATGATGGGTGAAAGTGCAAGGGTTAATCCATGTAGTACTTGAAAGGGTGATATGATATACATGTATTTAAATCCTTACAAATGATTGAAAATGAATGGTTATGTATGATACAAATGTGTATGTGTGTGTATGTGACACTGGGGGTATGAGGATTGTGTCATCGTATATGACATGAAACCATCAGAATATAAGTTTAGCTGATTGAAATGAATATCATATATTGGGCGAAAATGTGCATGTGAATCCGTGCTTTACTTGAAGGATGAAGCGTTATTGCATTATGAGAATATGATATGATTGTATGTATATAATTATGACTTGTGAAGTAAGTGTTGTCTGAATGTATAAACTAAGTTTATGGCATAACTCTTGTGGTTAATGTATGATAGCGTAAAACACAAGGTACGTGGGTAATACACACTATGTACACATAAGACGAGAGAGTTTGTTATGTAACTCTTAGACCTTATCACACCTAAATATGAAAATCTAAGAAAGAAATTGGGGAATACGATCATAAGAGTCTGACCGTCCTCAAAAATTTTGAGGCTGAGGCCTTAATTATTAAACTATCGGATGCCTTCGATTCTTGCCTTCTTACTGTTCAGGTTTCTTTCGTTGCATGAATATTCTTATTCTCTCTTTGAGATATTATCATTCTTGATTTATTTCCTGACTCACTCACTGAGCTGTCGAGCTCACCCTCCCACAGACTAATATATTGCAGGTTGCTTGGAGGCAGGGGTCAGATCTATGCTGCGCAGGGTTCGTTCTGAATCAATGCAACCCTTGTATTTTGAAACACTTGTGTTTCTGTATGATACATGTGGATCTTGGGTTAGAATATAAATCTTGTACATATACATCTATGGAGAACCTTGTAATAGTTCCTTTCAAGTTGATATGTTAGATATCTTTTATTGGATTGTAGCAATTAGAAGTGTATTATCAATATGATGCTCATAAGAAGTTGAAAGTTATGAATTTTGGAAATGCCTATGGATGTCGAGATAGAAACTCTAGAGTTTATGTTATTTTGTTTCTCCATAAGTAGGCGATATCAAGCTGAAATACTTTCATGATTGTGTGGATGATTTTGAATAAAGTTATATGGTTGAAATGAGAATAAGTAGGCTGATGTTAGCCGAAATTAGTATATCTGTATTGGATATTATATCCTACCAGTTATTACAAAGGAAGTGCTGCTGAAATTTTAAGAAATAAGGAAATGAATTGATTAATCGGTTTTGTAAGTGGAGATTATGCAAATTGAGGATTTATTAAACTGGGACCGTTACAAAAAGTACCTGGTGCATTATGCATTCTAACATATGAGTACAATTACAAAGTTACCAAAGGATGCGACACAATATTACAAGAATATTCATCACCAATAGGCACAAATGCAAGAATACAAAGAGATATACAATTATGAACAATACAAAATGCGCTCACGAGTTACAAAAGGAAAACTCGAGAGATGAACAAGGGGTCTGGAAGATAGCATTTCGGACTGGTCTCTGCAGATCCACAACGCTACCTCTGTGCAACTCTGATAAATAGGAAGTCCATCACGGTCCAAGCTTCAAGATCTGAACATACAGATCAAGGGAGTCAGAAACTCCCCACGAGTGGTAAGATGAGTGCCAATTGACATGCAGAAACAAGCATGAAAATACCCTAGAAGGGGGTGAACAGGTGTATGGCTAATCTAATGACAAATAATATAGAATTAAAAACTATATTGCAACACACTAAGTGTAACCAAAGAGTGTAGCCGAATTTTCGGTGACGGACTCTGAACTATCTCCTCTAAATTCCTCTAAATAAGAGTTGAGGTGCTATATGAAGCTCTCTTGGTTCAACACTAGTGAGGCACACAAATAATACCAAGCATATATGTATGATATGAACAATATGAAATAATACAAGGTGGAACACCCGGATTATTAAACTCTGGTTAAAATAATATTATTGGATTAATAATATTTTTCTAGAATTCTTATGACTATCAAATTGTGAATTCTGTGTTAAATAAATTTCAGTGATTCATTATAGAAAATCCCGGAATGGATCTGCATGGAATACTCGTATTAATACCAGGTATTGGTATTCATACCTATTTATGATTGTATTAAACAAGTTGGGAAAATGAAGAAAGAAAGAAAAATGAAAATAAAATATAAAATAGTTATGATTGATGGAGTACGGGTGGTATGGGATGTATGGAGAGTAGGTGGGAGTAGGTGGAGTGGGGAGAGAGATAAAATCTCTCCCCGTTCACTCTGTCTCTCACTCTCGTTCACTCTCTCTCTCTCTCACTTTCACTCTCTCACTCCCTCTCTGGTGGTGGCCGGTGGCACGCCGGAGGCAAGCCAAGCGCCGAGGCGGCCAGGCGCGTCGTGGGCGGCCGTGGGGGGGAGCCCCAGGCCCCCACCTCTTCTTCTCTCTCTCTCTCTCTTTCTCTTTCGCTGGTTGGTTGGCCGGAGCGTCGCCGGAGCGGCGCCGGCTTTAAGGAGGCAGCCGCGCCACCGCACGGCTGGACGGCGGTGGCCGCGACGGCGGCGGGGAGCAGCAGCAGCGCGGCTGCTGCTGCTGCTGCTGCGTATGGGAAAACCCATAATGGGTTTTGGGTTCGGGTTTTAAAATAAACCCGACCCGTTATATACCCAACCCATTCATTATATAAGGTAATTTCATTTTAACCCCTGTAAGCTTGAATAATTACTTTAGGGCCCCTGAAAAATTGCAAACAGCCCCCTGAATACTTTCAGTTATTACGTATCTAACCTTTTATATTGGTTTTGGTTTTCGAATGATATCTTGGCCATCCGAAGTCGGACTCGGACGATTCTTGAGCCGTTGTGATCGTGAAAATGAGAGCTACACATCCTCTATATCCGTATATGATATTGGTGTTCAAAATTTATCGGTATACCCGGTGAGTGGAAGTCCTAACTTAAATCTTGTTTTTCCCCAATTTAGAAATAATTGTTATTGGGAAAATATTGATAATATGGATTCATTTAAACTAAGAGATTACATCATACTTGACTTCATGCATATATTTAGGTACACATATATTGAAATGATATAACATGTTGGTTATCTTAAAAAGGCTTGCATGTTGTTAGTTTAATAAGTGGTTACTTATACATGTTAATGTCTTTCTTAATACTGACATCATATAAAGTAGGAATCATGTGAATCCTTTATGTTGACATTGTCTTATGAATCCTTACATGTGGTTATTACATGAAAGATATGGTTATTGCATATTTGGAGAAAGGGACCGGGTTGAGCCGGAGGTGACGAAGGGGAGAATAATAAGTGGTAAATGTATTGGAGGAAGGGACTGGGTTGAACCGGAGGTGACGAAGAGGAGAATAATACGTGGTAAACGTATCGGAGGAAGGGACCGGGTTGAACCAGAGGTGATTGAAGGGGAGTATCGATATTATTTTATAGAAGTACACTTGAATATATGTTTATGATATCCGGTATATGGATATAATTGTTTATGATATCTGAATTATGAATGTTAATAGGTTGGCACCTAGCATATCATATGATTATTTATGATATCCGGTATATGGATATGATTGTTTATGATATCCGAATTATGAATGTTAATAGGTATGGCACCTAGCATATCATATGATTGTTTATGATATCCGGTAGATAGATATGATTGTTTATGATATCCGAATTAAGGATGTTAATATGTATGGCACCTCTTGTATACATATAGTTATCTATGACATCGAGTAAATAGATTGTTGTAACATCCAGCATATGGATGTGAGTGTCTCGTATTTCTTCATATATGACCTCAATTATAATTAGGTACCATCATAAGTAGTGTGTGATGTCAAACAAATATTTGGGTAAGTGCAATATTGAACTATATCTAATCTAGTGAGTAAGATTAGGTTCTCTAAGAGTTGTGCGGTGACCATGACTAATATATGAAAGATGAACATGTGAAAAACTAGAAAAACGAGAGGTGATTATAAGAGACTAACGAGTAGGTCAAGTATTACAAAATCATTGATATTGTATGTTAGTAAAAATTGGTCACGTGTACCCAGAAGAATACATATGGAAGTATCAGATAATAGAAAGAGTTTATGATTCATAAGCTGCAATATCAACCACAAATATAAAGTATTGAAACAGATTTTGACATTACTCAACTGCATAATACTTGAAGTACAATAGTAGTATAATACAAACTCTATTTTGAATGACTTCACTCAGTGAGCTGTCGAGCTCACCCACCACAGATTGATATTTTCAGGTCACGGCAAGGCAAAGGTTCGACTTAGAGCTGCAAGGATGTTCTCCTGTGATAACGTATGCACTTATTGTAGAATGTGAATCTTTTTGTAGACTCTGATGTTATTAGTCACTGTGAGTTGAAATATTATATCACGGAAGCACTCTTATGTATATGTTTATTTGATGGACCTTGGGATGAACTATGTAATGAAAATGAGGCTTATAAGTAGGCTGATGTTAGCCGAAATCTAAATTATTGTATTGAGATGGAGTCTATATTTCAGAGGAGATACTGTCAAAATTCTTTAGTATATTCTGATTAACGAGCAATAAGGTTGATGACTATGGAATTTTGAGGTAATTAAACCTGGGACCGTTACACAAGGTATAAGAGAGAGTTTAGAGATAGTGGATCAATCGCAAACACCGAGATATGTTTTGAGGTTTGAGCCACCGCTATACATCCCCGCCTTCACACAGAAGGATTTCCACTATACGTCCACACAGGACTTCCCACACAGGGAACCTCCACTGAGAATTTGATAAAATACAAAGTAGGAGTACACAACTCCTCTCTCCAACAACACAACCTCTACACAAGAGGCAAGGAACAAAACAATTACTTCTACACTTAGAGGGATAAGGCACTAAGCCAAACAACAATCACCTCTTCAATAAGAGGGACAAGGCACAAACCCAAACTCCAACTATCACCTCTACACTTAGAGGGATACCAACAAACCCAAAGCTCCTCCTCAATAACCTCTACACAAGATGGATAACACAAACACAAAGAGGATTACAACACTTGGTGGTCACACATAATCAAAAACTAATTTTCCCAACAAAACAAGATCCTATAGATATAATAGATATGATATGAGAGCTCAAGTGTGAGAAAATAAAGTGTTTGGAAATAAAAATAACAAAGAAAATACTTGAGAAAATCACAAGATAGATATTGAAATGAAGATCAAAACCAATTCCCAAAGAATCACTTTTTCTTTGATTTTTCTAACACTTTAAAACAAATAAAAATAAAGCTTTTTGGCATAAAAACTCTTTTAAAAACTTGCTGTTAACACTTGTAAAGATGAGAAAAAATTGCTCTCTAAAAATTTGTAGAAAACAATCCAAGATGGGGCTATATATAGCCTCTCAAAAAATCTGCTCGTTGGCAGTCTGAAAAGGTCAAAAATGACTTTCCGGTCAACCGTCCTGTCAACCGGCGCAATGATCATATTTCTGACCGTTGTGCCTCCGGTCGACCGCCCGTCGACTGGGCCAAGCCATCGGTCGACCGCCCGGTCGACCAGCAGCACCCGAGAGTGGGGTGCTTTCAGCCGGTCGATCGCACGGTCGACCGGCCTTCATGGTTGGCCATGTGCACGTTCCTCGTGCACATCGGTCGACCGGTCCGGTCGATCGAACCCTAGTCCGGTCGACCGTCCAGTCGACCGCCAGCATGGTCTGGCTGGGATTTTGGGCATGAAAACTTTAGTTATTTAATACCAATTAAATTCCATAAAATCAGATAAATTTCAAAAAAATAAGTTCTTATAAGATATTTGAATACCAAACATGTGCGATTAAAAATCAACAAATATTACAAACTATTTGAACCATTTTTGTGATATTGAAATTTGGTCTTTAAACAAAAATCGTATTTTTGGAAAACTTAGATTTTGAAATGGAAAACCGTTTTCTCCAAAACTTGTATAAATATAAAAGCATGATATTGAAATAAATTTGAAGCATATTGTATATGGATAGAATCCAATATACATAAAAGATATGTATCAATGTTTTTGATATGAAATCCAAAACCGGTTAAACTGAAAATCAAAACAATAAATTTTAAACTTGTGTGTGTGAACTTGAGCATATCAACACTATCTACCTTTACACAAGATACAAACATGCTACACTAAACACAAACGAAGTCTTCTTGTCCCCAAGCCGGCTCGATCCAAACGTGATCCAACTAGCTTGACTCCAGCCAAGTGCTAAATGCGATCTTGACACGTGAGCTCTTGAATCTACATGTGTTAGCCCCAAAACTTTTTTGTTGAAGCTAATCACCTACTAAGATCTTAATCACATATCTGAAACTAATTAAGCATAAGATCATTAGTAAATCATAACTACATGAGTTAATCATCATCAAAACTAGAGTGATGGGCCTCTGGGCTAACAATCTCCCCCTTCTTTATGGTGATAAAACTCATGGAGTTATATATGTATGGATTAAAATTATCTTCTTAGAAGCTCCCCCTTAACTCATGCATATCAATAAACAATAAAGATATTCAATGAAGTGCATAAACCAAACAACATAAATATGCATAAACAAGGAAATAAACGTGCATAAACTCACCAAATTCTTTTCCCCCTTTTTGCATAAACGAGGAAATAAAATAAACATGCTTTATATAAACTCATCAAATTCTTCTCCCCCTTTTTGTCAATTCATAAACAAAGGGGCAAAAACAAATCAAACAATAAAGTTATATATGCGATATGCATTCATGAAGAGGAGAGACGTAAAGTTAACTCTCCCTGTATACATGTATTTATATGAAAAGAGATGACTAGACCCTAACCACATAAAGCATAATATACAATGTATAAGTAGAGATGTTAAGCACCCCCTACACACGTGTAAGACATATAGAAGAGAGGTCAAGCTCCTCAATATGAGATACACTTCATCATGAATTTATATATAGAGAAGATGTTAAGCTTCTCTTGCATATAAGCAATATTTGTCAAAATATTATGAAACCTCTTTAAAACAAATTTATAATACCAATTGAAAATATCTTATAAAATTTTGATACCAATCGAAAATGAAACATTATACGTTTTTGATACGAATTGAAATATATATTATAAATTTTTGATTCCAATTAAAATATATTGTAAATTTTGATACCCATTGAAAGTAAAAATCAAATTTTTTTAGGTAAATACAACTCATTTTACAATAAGGATATCAAATAGAGAATAATATCAATTTAAAATTATTGTACCAATATTGAAAATGTTAGCATATATCAAAATAAACATTTTTCATCATAAAAATTGGGTGTAAATTACCAATTGAAAATAAAACTGATTGAAAGATACAATATGAAGTTTTTCTCCCGCTTTATGAAATACTAATAAAAATAATGTATAAACTCGTATAAGATACCAATTTAAAAATAATTGACATTAAGAAGTAAATTAAGCTTAGCATTACATAATTTACACTTTAAGATGTAAAGATATTGTAAGTACAATCAAATCATATATATATGTATGTATGTATGAAAATGATTATACTAATTGAAATTGATACTAATTGAAGTTTGAAGCAAACATATATAAAAAACACAAATATGAGTATACAAACATAAAAATGTCAATTGTGATACCAATTAAAAATATAATGAGAATCAAGTGTATAACTCATACCTACCGCCCTATTCATGCACATGTTTATAAAGATTTTGAGCATACAAGGCATGATCGCCCATCCAGCCGCCCTTTGGTTGGTAGAGGTTTTCAAAATATGAGTTTAAAAAAATATTTAACATATTTAAAAACTCTACCAATTGAAGAATAACGCAATAGTTTAATGATAATCTTGTAAACTAGTACGAAGTCCTCCAAGCAAGAAAAAAACATGAAAAACATGAAAATTTAATTTTCATCAAAATAATATAAACTTCAATGTATATGTATGTTTTGTCTAAACTAGAAGTATACATAAATATCTCAAACACAAATGAGTTGTAACGGTCCCAGATTTCATAAATTTCAAGTAACAAAAATATTCTTTTAAACTGATAGATTATCGTAATCATCTCTAAATTCTTAAAATTTCGGCAAGCACTTCCTTTGTAAATACTGACATGCCCAAATTTACATTTCAATTTACAATAATTTCGACCAACAACAGCCCACTTATTCTCAATCAAAACATGTAGATCAAAGTCAACAATCGCCCATGCAATGATAATAATATTTCAGCCCACCACGGCCTGCTTATTCTCCAAATAATAATTTCAGCTTGACGTCGCCTACTTATATGAAACAAAAGAAACATATACCCGAGAGTACTCGTCTCGGCATTCACAACATAAACAGATCCAACTATAACTCTAACACATCACCATAATCACAATCTAATTTACTTCATACATATTCATCTCCCAAAACTTACATAGGGTATCAGTATACATCGAGTAGGATTTCAGCAGGAACTAAATTGCAACCCAATACAATCATTAATAGTAAAATTCTTAACATATGCCAAAATCTGAAGCTTATCTTCTGACATACTGCGACCTGAAACATAAAACTGGGAGGGAGTGAGCTCGACAGCCCAGTGAGAGAGAATCAAAGTGTATCGAGGAAGGAAAAATACAAATAGAGAGCATGATTTTCTTCAACAATTTTAACAAGTATAGATGAACAAATGAAATGAGGAGAGAGCAATATATTATAATGAATAATTAACACAAAAATCCATATAATCTATGTGATGGTCTGACTTCTCTAGAATCGATTCTCTTTAACTTTCTTTAATTTTTTCTGCTGCAGATTACATGGTCTAGAAATTCAATAAGATACCCGCTCAGTTATTATAACTTATGCATGATTCTACTTTAAGTACTTTTAACACATATCATCACATAACTCATATCTCATTCATGAAGCACAACCAATCATAATCAAAGTTTTATGGGGATAAGTATATGCCTTGGTGATACAACATCACAATATCACCCCATATCATCTAAGTATAGTTTTCTCCATATGGATAATACAATCACACATAATCTAACTACACTACACAATATTCAAATATCATACTTAGTGATATACACATCGCATATTATTCATATGCTTACTCATAACAAATGAAATATGAGATTCTCCGTCTTCCCCCTCCTACCGGCTCCCGCCCGGCCCTTCTTCCAATATATATATATATATATATATATATATATATATATATATATATATATATATATATATATATATATATATATATATATATATATATATATATATATATATATTGAGTTGATCCCCTAAGAACGGTTCTCACGAATTCAAGTGAGAACTTTCACGTGGGCCGTCGGATCTGATAGAGATCTAGTTTTATTTGATTTGATCTATCAGATCCGACGACCCACGTGAAAGTTCTCACAGAAATCCGTGAGAACCGTTCTTAGAGGATCAGCTCCCTATATATATAATATATATATATATATATATATATATATATATATATATATATATATATATATATATATATGTATGTAACAATAACACCGTCTTCCCCCTCCTACCAGCTCCCGTCCGGCCCCTTCCTCCAAAAAATATATATAAATATATATACACATACATAAGAGTAATCATACACCGTCTTCCCCCTCCTACCGGCTCCCGCCCGCCCCTTCCTCCAATATATATACATATATATAAATGTAACAATAACACTGTCTTCCCCCTCCTACCGACTCCCGCCCGGCCCCTTCCTCCGATACATAAATAAATGCAACAGTTGGAAATGTGTATGCCT
The DNA here is from genome assembly GCA_038442645.1 of Agave tequilana. NCBI lineage: Eukaryota > Viridiplantae > Streptophyta > Magnoliopsida > Asparagales > Asparagaceae > Agave > Agave tequilana. The sequence goes on along the minus strand of JAVJIF010012564.1, from coordinate 30,970 downwards.
ACATATAACAACCAGTTCATGCACAGTACAAAACATCAATCAATGTTTTAATTTTACCTTCGCGCTTATTGATTTTACTTTCAAAAATTTCATGTGGTTCGGTATATCATGCACAATGCATATATCAATTGACACTGTAGTGATCTACTCATCTTAATTATACTAGTTAAGTTCTTATTCACGTTATAAATGTTCAATCTTCTATTACGATTATGAATAACTACTACTCATGTGTGTGAATATACATACACACACATGCACTAATAACCAAAATTAAAAAGTAAAGATCAACTCCGAATAATAACTAATATTCCCAGAACACATTCTTAGGCCACACGGTGATGTCTTGTAGTTACATATACTTCCCCTTTTTATATGCTCGATATTTGATGTCCGAAATCGACTATTCATCCAAATCTTAACATACTTGTTAATTGTAAGTTTTTCAGAGGTCGACTCTTAAGCAACATCAACCATTAAATTTTTATATGTAATTTTCATACATTAATTTCTACGGGTGCCATTCGATTATATCAATGTTCATTTTCAACCTTACTTCTATTCGTACTTCATTAGGCTATGAGTTTCAGCTCTCTCACCTAATCCTTAGTGTAACCAGACTTGAAGTTTAGAACACATACTAACACTAGACATTATCATTAAAACCCAAAGAACCTGAAAGGAAAGAGGAAAATCAACTTTAATTAAATAAAGTTTGTCAATCTAGATATTGAGACAACCGACCACTCGGAAGAGTGGAAGGTTAATTGTATCAAAGGACTAGTTCGGCTCTTAACTAATCTGTCACACAATTGATCAAGTGGTCATCTACGGGTAACAAGTCCTCAATAAGAATAGGAACTACATACTAAGAGATGTGTAGACAACTTTGATATAGAAGAAATCAAAGCTTATATCAAAATCTGGCTCTTGCAGACTACGGAAGTTAAATGTGTCCAGATTTTAAAGTTAGTCATATTATCATAAATCACTTGCTTCAAATCCAACAGAAGAGCATTTATCAGAGTTTGTTCGATCAACTTAGACCGCGGATTATTAGATTCAATGATAGAAATAAGGTTGGGATTTACTCATATCACTATGCTCAAGAATTAAATTTCTTTCAAACCTTCCACGCCCAATGAACTTAAGCAAAAATAATATGATCGTAAGAGAGGACGTCTTTACTTTTTTTTTAATTATACTCAAATGATATCAGTGGATAATTATATTTTGGTATTTTATTTCTAACTTACTTAGCCCCAGAGGGGTGCTGGAGTCTTAACTAGAAGAAAAGAATATATCCTCAAGTTTTTCTTCATCCATAAAAGTGCTTCATATATTTCATCAAGTACTTAAGCTCTGTTGATGAAGAATCAGTGTGACTAGTTATATCTGAACCCTTTTACGCTAGATCACCCTCAAGGAATCAAATTGAGTTAATAAGAAAAGAATCCAACATAAGAATCACATGAAAGGAATACCTATGTTTGCAATATTCTCCACTCACAAGAGATAATTATGAAAGTTCAATGTATAGCTTAATGTCTACGAAGAGGAACCGTAAGGTAATGCGTAACTGATGAAAGCTCAAACTTTTAGCGCTCTCAGAAACATTAAAGGACCATATAAGAGCTACTCGCAAGGATCTAGATGGTATACATGTTGCCATGATGACGTCCTAAAGACCAATATCAGGATCAAGTTACTGTGTGAATAACAATCCCATATGGTATTATAACATGTAGAGAGATGCGTACTTCACACACACATTATACATGAAGGAATATTCCTAAAAATAAAAGAAACAACACATACCAACTACCATCTACAAAGGAAAGAACAAGATTTTAGAAATAAAATTTATTTGTAAGAATCAACACATACCACTTGAATATTTGAAATACGAAGCGTTATACATGAACCTCGACGAGAGGACCTATACTTGTACACATAAAATTTATGGAACATCAACATTCATTATGGCAGCGTATTCAGTTCTATGCTTAGCTCAACATGCTTCTTTATTTATTCCTAAAATTCTCATGGGCCCCTTTAAGCGGTAATTCATAAGGAGGAAACTAATTTCTGACATGATTTATGCTTTCTTTTGTTTCTCAAAGGATTCCTAATGTCCAACCAATGCGGGTTTAAATTCATGTACTTAGAGACACTATCATCTTTCTTATAGCTTATTAAATGACATTTATAATTAAGTTAACTAGTAAAAGAAAATTCAGAAACTTCTCAATCATAAAAGAAAATTTTGCAACTCAGGAATCTTGACTAGCCTGTCGTATTTTGACGATAATTTTCAGTACAGACCTTCAATTGGGACACCGCAAAAGCCGTTGGAAAGTAGATTCGATTATCTTTCTAACGGTATATTACATGATACCTATTGTTCTTAAAATACAAACGAGCTCAACTAATATTTACAGATTACAGTGTTTGACAGATTTATGCCCCATTTCAATAGTGCTAAAATTTATGGAATTCATGACTTATTCTTTAACATTTCTACCCAATTCAGAATCATAATCAAACTATGGACTTGAACGTTTATAATCCTACCTACAAACTTGATCCATCATCATTTTAACCCCATTCACTTCTTAATCTCACAAAATAAAAGATCTATCATTTTTCTTGCAACAATCATTTTCTTAAGAAATTGTAAGAACTATTGGAGAACATGGATCAAGAGAAATCCCCCTCACAACTGATTTTTGATTATAATAGTTTCAAAGCAATACAAATTAATTATTGGAGGTAGATCATAACATGATTAAAATTTTCTAAATTTGAGAAAAATGAATTAGGTTTAATCAAGATAGAATCTCCCTCACCTTCTTGTTCCTCCTCGCTATCGTCGTTGCTCCCACTTGCCGCCGCTCCACCACCGGCCGCCACCGCCGGCCACCCGGGTGTGGCCGGGTGCTCCCGGTTCCAAAGAAGAGAGGGAGGGGGAGAAGAGAGAGAGAGTGAGATTAAAAAAATAATTGAAGGTTGGGAAGAGATTTAGAGAGGTTGTATTTGAGGTTCTTTTCATGGGTTTCTTAGGTTGAAAAATGGGAGATGGAAGGAGATGAATGAGGGATTAATTGTCTCCCCATTTACACAAACCCCCTCCCATAAACATGTATTACATATATCCACAACCTCTCTCTTCCCTCATCTTGCCACCTATACACACACACTTCAAAGTTAATCATAGTCTCCATCTATCCATGCTATGCACACCTACTTTCTCCACTAACTCTAAAAATAATAAAATAATTCTCATGATTATATTTTTTTATTTTTTTTATTTATTTATTTTAGTATTTGCTTCATTTTCTTGTATTTACACAATGTACTCACATGCCACTTTATTACACATATATGTATGAACAATATATTGAAAAGTATAAAATATATGTGTAAGTATTCATAGAAGAATGACCATGTTCATAAGATTTTACATATACATAACAAACATAGATAGAAACATATGTATATATGTCGAATACCCATATTTCCCACTTTCAAAATTTTTCTTTTACGGGATTTCTAAACATCCATTGTTACACTCAATTAATTTGGTCATCATCTCAGATAATCAGTTTATCCCCTTTAACAAGTATTAAATCAAGATTTAGAATTTCAGGGTGTTACATGAGTCCATAAAAAAAATTTGCATGAAAAGCAAGTGACTCAAGAGTATACATGTATATCTAAAGTTTTAAAAAAAATTAACATGTACATGAATCTAAACACATTATCATGAAAAACATGTACAAAATAGAGAATACAAGTTGAAATGTAAGAATCATCAAAATTAGGCTATACTAATACATCTAATGAGTACAAATGAGTAACATAAAACAAACACATAATAATCAAATGTGGCTCACTAGTTGTATAAGTATAAATACAAGTTTTAATAAAAACTACATCTAAATAAGTAATCAAAACATAAAGTGGAAAACCATAAACATGATCATTAGATTAAATGCACAAAATTTAGAACTAGGATATACACAATAGTTAAACTAAAGTGAGAACACAAAAATATAAATCCATATAAACATGGGTGTATCTCAAGAACTACATATGCATATCACTAGTCTAATTTACATGGCATTTAACATAATAATCATAAAAAATTAAAACATGCTAAAAATCAATATTATGAAAGCATGTAAACTAAATGGGAATTAAATATAGTTACCAAAACCAATAGGGCTTATCTCTAGGTCTCCAAATCATAGTGGTCTTTTCACCAAACTTCCTTAAAAGTGATGCATCTAAAATTGTCACCATTTAGGTCGGAACGCATCCACCATCGAGGTACCATTACTCTCACATCAAGTGAGAGCCCATACCTAAATCAAATACAATAGGGGTGGATTTTGGTACCCATACCTTATTGGGTCCATGGGGGTTAGCACCTTTCCTAACCCAAACTAATTTATTTGTAAAATTTGAATTGTTAATCCTATCATAATAAAATTTTGAAAGGTGGCCCTTACATCCACAATGTGTACAAGTGTACACATGAGTATACATAGTGTCATGTGTGTGAGCATGATAAGCATGTGTCTGTCGTGATTTGTGTGCATGTATATGTGGAACTTGTTTCTTTTGAAATATGGATTCCAATCGTGTGTGGTTCATGGCACATTGGCTCAAAGTGGAGCCCAAACAATCTATATTTTTCTTCAACTCACATATATCATTTTAATACTTAAAGATAAAGTGGAGCATGCAATTGAAACACTAGATGGTGAAGCAATATTTGCATGGCAAACATATGAATCTAAATCATTTTTCAAAGAAGTATTTTTCTTTGAAACCAAATCCAATTTCTTTGAAATTAAAGCAATTTTATTTTTTAAGAAATCATTCTCTTTTAAAACAATTTTAAGTTTTAAAAATAAGGCCTCATTTTTCTTCAAAACATTATCACAATCATTTTTATTTTTTAAAATTTTGTTTTCATTTAAGGCAAGATCAAGTTGGGATTTCAATGAGTCCCTTTCAATTGAAATCTCATCTCTCTCTTGCAAAGCCATATTAAGTTTTGAAAACAAATTCTTATTTTCTTCTTTTATTTTAAGAATTTTCTTTTTCAAAACTTTATACTTTCCTAATAAGTTTTCACAAATAATAGATAGTTTTTCAGTTAAAGCATCAACATCCATATAATCATTACCTAAAAAACTAGCAAAATCATCTATATGAGTTTTCGAGTGTACCTCAAGGGAGTCATTCCCTTGGACCATGTAGCATGCTTGGTCGGACTCATCTTTATTAGATTCCTTCTCCACAATGTTCGTCGTTTGTAGGTTGAGAGATGTCAAAGTATTCTACACTGCAAAAGCGGAATCACAATGAGAAACCATCATAAGATAATCTTTACATAATGTTTGTTCTAATGCATGTAGGGCTTGTGCATTGGCTTCTATATGCTTGTTACCAAGATAAGATTTCTTGGTCGTAGTAAGGTAAACATGCAAACTTAGGGCTTTTAAATAAGCACTCATTCTAAGCTTTCATATATTGATGTTGGAAACATCAAACATGGGAGGGGCAAGATAATCCATGAGTGTGTGTAAACAATTATGTGTGCAAATGCAAGTACTAGATTAGTTAACCAAGATCTCACTCCTAAGTGGTTAAACCTAATGTTAAGATCGTAGGCACTGATACCAATTGAAAATACACCTAGAGGGGGTGAATAGGTGTATGGCTAATCTAATGACAAATGATACGAAATTAAAAACTAATTGCAATACACTAAGTGAAACGAAAGAGTGTAGCCGAATTCTCAGTGAAGAGCTCTGGACTATCTCCTCTAAATTTCTCTAAATAAGAGTTAAGGTGCTATATGAAGCTCTCTTGGTTCAGCACTAGTATGGGCACACTTAAACAATACCAAGCATATATGTATGATATGAACAATATGAAACAATGCAAGATATAAAGAGAGAAATTAGAGATAGTAGATCAATCGCAAACACCGAGATATGTTTCGAGGTTCGAGCCACTGCTCTACGTCTACGCCTTTACACAGAAGGATTTCCACTATACATCCAAATAGGACTTCCCACACATGAAACCTCCACTGAGGATTTGGCAAATACAATTAGGAGTACACAACTCCTCTCTCCAACAACACAACCTCTACACAAGAGGCAAGACACAAAAACAATCACCTCTTACTAGAGAGATAAGCACTAAGCCAAACAATAATAATCATCTCTACACTTAGAGGGATAGGCACAAAGTCAAAACTCTAACCTCAATCACCTCTATACTTAGAGGGATACCAACAAACTCAAACTTCTTCACAATCACCTCTACACAAGATGGATACCCACAAACTCAAATCAAAGAGATTACAACACTTGGTGATCTCAATAAACCACAAACCAATTTTCCTCACAAAATAAGATCACTTCAAAAATCCTCCTTTTGAGGAAGAATAAAACACAATCCTATCTCTTGAATCTTGTAAGCTTATAAATATTTGAACTTGATTAGCACCTTATAATTACATGAGTTTTGTAATCATCAAAACAAAAATGGTGATTGTACCCTTGGGCCATCAGATATGATTACAAAATTTACTAAAATTACAAATAGTTTTTCTTTTTTAGGTGATGAGATTGACAATGATCAAAATGTAAGTAAGGTCATTCGTACTCTTCCACTATCTTGAGAAGTCAAGTCAATTACTTTGAATGAGCTCAATGACAAGGAGGAGATGAAGCTCATTAGTCATATTGAAAACCTTAAGACCTATGAAATGAAGAGAAAAGCTAAAAAAGAGAAGGAACCTCAAAAGAAAAAAAACACTTGCCATCAAGTCTACTCCACTCATCTCCAAAGAAGATGAAGAAGACCAAGAGAATGATGAAAATTTATCCCTCGTAAAGAATGTGAGAAAAATATACAACAAAGCCAACTTCAACAACTGAAGAAGATGGTAAGAAAAAGAGGAAAGAAAGATAATTTGCTACAATTGTAAAAAGCCCAGTCATATCGTTGCTGATTTCCCAGAGACAAAGAGCAAACACACTACCTTGAAGAAGCTCTACAAGAAGAAAGCCTTGAAAGCTACTTGGAATTCGGATAGCGATCTGAGGAAGAGGTGGACACGGAAAACCTGTGTTTCATGGCTAGGGATAACACACTTAAGGTAACTCCAAAATCACTCTTGATGATTATTAGTTATCCACGGATGAACTTGGTGAAGTTTTTGAAGAACTTTCTAATAACTAAGAATTTTGTAAAAAGAAGTATTTGAAAATGAAAAAAGACGATGAATTTCTTTAAAATCAATCAACTGTTATTTTTAAAGAAAAAGAAATTTTATCTTCTTCTCTTCAAAAAAACTCAAAATGATTTTGATGCATATAAGATTTCTTGCAAAGTCAAATTTTCATGCATTAATGAAAATGAGTTTTCCACGATGAAAAATAAGATTAACCCTTTGAGTAATATCTTGAAAAAGTGTGAATTTGACAGGGTTAGATTAAAAGCCATGTTTTCTAAGAGGCAAACACAAAGAAAACCATCTACACATATTTCACATATAAGCACACTAGATGCTAATTACACTCCACATGCACACAATGCACTTCACGCACATTATATTTTTATGTATGCTAAGGCGTACTCATACACTTATTGTGGGCAAAAAGGTCACTTGGCTAAGTTTTGCTATGATAAGATGAATACTTCAAATAGTCATGTTTGGGCTCAAAAAATTAACAATTTACGACCCAAGAAAAGGTCACTTTATTATATTGACAAATTTTTTTAGTCATGGTAAATTTCAAATAGACTTGATTATATTGACAAATTCTTTTAGTCATGTTAAACTGTATATGACTTGATTATATTGACAAATTCTTTTAGTCATTTTAAACTTCATGTGACTTGATTAAATTGACAAATATTTTTTTGTCATGTTGAACTTGATTTCAAATAAGCATAATTTGAGGGAGAGAAAGTTCTTCATATTATTTTTGTTAATAACTCATGTGTTTTGTCATTATCAAAACGGGGAGATTGTTGTCCCAAGGGTAAAAATCACCAATTTTTGTTTTAATGATTATAAAACACATGTAGTTATGAGTACTAATTACGTTCAAAAATATTTGAGTTTTCAGGTTAAAGAGTTGCGATTTAGTTTCTTTCTTCCTTAAAAGAAGGTATTGAAGTAATCAAGTTGATTCAAGTATGGGATTCAAGCTCGGACGATCAAAGCGTGGATTTCGAAGCAGCCACTTGAAGAAGACTTAAAGATTGAGTAATTCTTGTAAGAATTTAGAATGTTTAAATTTAGAATGTTGAATTAATGCTCCAGAATACATCACACACAAAAAAAATTTATTTGGCTTCTCTTTTTTGAACAAACTTGTTTTCAAAATAGTCTACTCATATATGTTTAATATTTGTTTACAATTTATATGCCTATACATATACATGTAATTCATAGTTTAAATCTAGCCAAAATTATATAGTATATATATGTGTGTGTGTATATATATATATGTATATGTATATATATATATATATAGTGTATATATATATATAAATATTTCAAACTCAGTTTGCATTTCTCAAAATATATTTAAATTGATTTTGGTCTAGGTCAGTCGACCTCCTGGTCGATCACACTCGGTGCAGTCTCTGCACAGCTTCCGGGCGCCTGAGCGTCGACATATGTGCACACGGACATGAACATGTTTGTGCACATTTGTTTGTCGACCGTCAAACTAAGGATGCTCTCTGTTTTTTGTTTTCGACCGGTCGACCGACTGTATTGCCAAATGTTTCTTTAATCTTTGTTTATGACTTGGTCGACCGATCGATTGACCGACTTTCCCAACGACTATTTTTATATCCGTTAGCGGTCAATCGCCCGGTCGACCCTGACCTGTATCCACTACAGTAACGGTTAGTTTTTAAATCTGTATATTTTTTAACTTTTTCCCAACGGGTATATTTGCTATTTTAGGGTCTAATCACTTGTATTAAGCCATGGTTTCCCCTTTAATGATATTTACCTATTGCATATATATATGTGTAATATGTGTGTGTGTGTATTGGGTCATTTATAGAGGATTCAACAACATGTTTTACAAGAAAATTCAAGTTTTGTTTTCAAGTTTTCAAGTTTCAAGAGCTCTCAATTTCAAATTAATTTCTACAAGTTTTAAGCTCTCAAGTTCATTCGTTTCAACTGAATTTTTCTCACACAAACTTCTTGAGCTTCACTTCTTATTTTTGAGTTGATCGTGTTTATTATTGTTTTAATTGTTACATTTCGCATTAGATTTGCATTTCACCCTTCTAGGTGACTTTCAATGGCCACTGAACAGGATAACAGGGGATGAGCTCAAAAACAAAGCTTTTCAGAGGAGAGGGCAGAGATTACTTCAATGTGAAAGATTCAGCCCATTTATAGTCAGAGGAGGAGCCAAACTGACTCCAATTCAAATTCTTGATCCCAGAAAGATTGGATCACATCCCGAAAATTCTGGTCAATCAAAGAGGCAAGATATCAACTGCGACTCCCTCATGATCTCTGTCATCATAGTACCAAGATCCAAAAGGGACGCCGATTACCAATTTAGAAAAGTCAGATTAACCAACACGCTAGTTATCTGCCAGCAGCGCAATCTTCACATTACTCCAAAAGATCGATTATGAATCTGATCTTTCTCTACCTACCAGCATCAAGGCCGAGACTCCAAGAAATCCTTCAATAGTTCCACTCCTTCTCCCTTGCAGGCTCCGACAAGCAGAAGTGCAGGGGACATCTGTAGTGATTAAGATTTTGATCCGCACAAGTTCGCGACACATGTCCCGTCGCACCAGGAGACAATAAACTCGAGACACCAATTAGCTCACATTCAACTCCGAGGAGAGAGTCTTGGGCCTTATCCCAATATCAACTCAACTCCGAACAGAGGACCTCAGGCCCTTTCTTTTCCCAACATCCGCAACTACCAGATCTCTCCCCGATCTCCACAATATAGGCTCTCCGTAGAGATTTTCGATTCCACTGGACACAGTTCAGTAGCAGGATATTCCGATCTCAAAGGTAATTATGTTTTCATGATATCTCCACGTTTTAAATGATCCCCTATTTCGGTGGGGCAGTTATAGAATAGTGACGGATATCACGACATGCCAATCCCTACAATCAAAACACAGCAATTTGAACGGTTATGGAAAGATCCCAACAAGCAAATCGTGCAGATTCGAGAAATCTGCACTAGCAGTTACAACAAAACAGAGTACTTATACACCAAAAGATTCATGAAGAAAAGGGGCCAAGTTAAACACAGAATGCTCTACTAAATTCATTGTAATCTCCCAAAAATATAGTGAATTCTCTTTTCTCCTTGTGATTTTTCCCAATTGAGCTTTCGCGTAAAAAACTCTTGTCTCCATTCGTTCACTATGTTGAAACCTAAAGTTCCACCCCCGATTTAGATAGACCCCATTTTATTTGTGGTGCAAGATTAACCGTTCGATCAATCGCATTTGAAAATCTCCATCACAAAATCGACTCACAGAAAACTAACAATTGTCAATTTACTGTTAGGAAAAACTGAGACTGACAATTTTCAATTTTTCAATTGTTTTCTTCTCATTTTGAGAGGAAAACAGCGAGATAATCTGACGGGCTTTTCCCTAGCTTCTTTTTCAGCCAACCAAATAGGTCAAGTTAGAAAAACCCGTGAGTCTCATAAAAATCAGAGAAAAATCCATTTTGATGGCTTATTTTTCACGAAACAAACAAGTCCAAAAGTAAGTAGAGAAATCACGGATGTTTTGATGACATTTGCTCAATTTTTTATCACTTTTAGTTTTTTTTCAAATAAACAGCAATCAGAAAGAGACAGTAAGTTGACAGCCTGACTCACAAAAATCAATTTTTCAGCCTATTTTTAATGAAAACAAACGGGCCAGGGGTGGACGCTGTTTCTTTACTCACAAAAAAATTACAAAATTCAGGGAGTTCGATATAAATAGCCATTAATGGTGTGTCACATCCTGACCAATTCATGACCGTGACCGACCCCGAACTTACTGACGATTACAAGGCTAATTCAGTTCACACACACACACACACACAGCTTCACTGACTTGGCCAATTAATTTAGTAATTGTAATTAATTTTGTGCACCTGTCCCTCGTCAAGCTCAATATAAATAGCCATTAATGGTGTGTCACATCCTGACCAGTTCTTGATCCGATTTTCTGCGCTAACACGAACAATAGGTTCAATGATTTAGCCAATTAATTAGGAGGCATCATTTTATTAGTAGAAGTTTTCTATATCATGAGGTCGCCTTGTCTCTTTCAAAAAAAAAAAATTTTGAATCCGAAATTTTTTTCTTTACTCAAATACAACCCTCGATATTCGGTTTATTTTATTAAAATTAATTTATTATTTTAAATATTTATAAATAAAAAATTAAATATTTGAATACTTTTTTGCTCATCTATCAAGCGACATAAAATAGACCGTTAAAAATAATGAATTGATTAGATCTATAACTTTAAATATATATTATTTTATATATTAGTTTTCTTTGATTTAGTCAAGTCCTTATATTTGATGAAAATGAGTGATCAGATTCATTGAATTGATCCAAGTCATATGCTTTATACATATGATTCTAATTTTTGATTGACTTTGAGGATAAATGCAATGCACGGATGGTACTCTTGAGTATTAGATTTATTAATTCGAATAATCACATGTACATGTATTATAATAAACGATTGCGATCAATTAGCAAATGGCATTCCGATTCTTACCATGAATGAATATTTTCACTCTCAATCCTTCTTTCCGATGTTCAATCCGAAAATAGCTCCTCCCCGAAATGTGATTGGAAAATTATAATTTTATATAAATAAAATTTTGGAGGGGAAAAAAAACGAAACTTATAAAATTAGAGTTTAGTTTATAAGAAGTTAATTTATTTTCATTTTTCAGAAATTCCACACGTAAAGAAATTGTTTGAGCCACATGTGTCACTAATTCTGGGACATACTCCGAATTTTGCTTTGTACACCCCAGAGGGCAGTTGATAAGATACATACAAACTTGCAATTATAGAACAAGTACGAGAAAATCGCAAGTCAATAGGTTTCTTCTTCAAGTGGTTTGGATTCAAGATTCTTGGTGGACATATTTCGCTGCTGGTTTCAGTTGGTGATTTATTCTATTCGATGGTGAGAAACTTTCAGAGCGGAAGTTACGGACTCGTGAGATTAGTGGGGAGTCACACTCATTATTAGGTTCATGCTTACTGACTCATGATGTCATTCATTTAATCAAATTAAATCACAAAACAAATGAAGGACATGATCTCTGAGTGTACGGCATTCGCAACATGATATGCGTTGTGGATAGACCTTTGCCATTAGATATATAGTACATGCAGTTTCAAGCTTATCTCCAGTACACCACAGTGGATTGTTGTACCTGATTTTCCGCACCCGAAACCGATAAGCACAAGAGATAGAAAAGAATGTATAGGGTTTAAAAAAAAAAGTGAGAATCATTCTCCCCAATCCAAGAGGCGGCTTGTTTGGAGGTAAAAGGCCATAATCCATAAATGACTTATAGTCTTATTATAACTACAGTTTGCTTGAATCATAATTTATAAAATACTTACGCAGCTCGGTTATCACTCTCACTTGTGACCCAATTATCAGTTAATTTTTTGGTCATACAAATTTGTATTTTTTTATATTAATACTTTTTTTAATATTTAACATTTTTAGTATTTATTTGCAATATTAAAAAATTTTAAATCACCAAATAATTAATTTTGTGGTCAACTTTTTCATTTACGATTTACACATTACGAAAACCAAACACCGTAAAACATAATACACTTTCTCACTTATTCAACTTTATATTATCAACCAAACATCGTAAAACTTACATGCATGTAACTCATTTACAACTGTAAAAGAAACTTACGCAGTATGACCAATTACGACAACCAAACAGACCCTAAAGCGTATCATCATTGGAGAACCACTAATTAGAACTCAGATCGGTTGGTAGTTGCTCTCACCCGCTAACCTGACCCGTTATTTTGTCGCCAATTTGCTGATCTTCATTAATACGACGCTAGCTAGTACGAGTTACGATAGAGGGAAAAAAAGGTACCACGATGGTAAAATACTATTTGGATTAAAATAAAGAGTGATATGTGGATATCTACCTAATATACAGTCTCATAGTACAATGTACGCCGAGTTGGATACATCAACATGAATATTCTTTTAGTTCTATTATACATGATATTTCAGTTAATGTTTTTTTTCCCCTTTTCTCTATCACATAATAATTCTAACAATTATTATTAGAAAATTTATCTAGAGAAATATTGAAAAATTTATTTTTACGTGTTTGTTTGTTTTGACTTTATTCTTAAAAAACCCAAAATGGGCAAATAAATTATCACATTTGCATGGGAGCAACATGCACATGGAACTTCGAAGCTGGCTCGTCGATCAAACCCTGAATTTTCTAAATATATGCCGCTGATTCGAATTTCTTCGAGGACATTTATGATGAAGACGTGTATAGACTTAAGGATTGCCTACAACGTGTCCTTGATAAAAAAAAAAAAAAAGCTCAGCTGACGCACCAAAAAAGAAGCCACCACAAATCTCTAGCTGTTTGGATTCAAGGAAGTGTTCGGGAGTGAGGAAGTGGGAAGTGTCATTTCTCACTTCTGTCCATCCAAATGTCGAAAAAGAAAATGAAAAAATCTCTTTTCTTTTCATTTTTCTTTTTACACAATAATTTTCTCACTTTCAAGGTGTTACAGTTAATTTTGTGGTCTTGTAAATCTCATTTGTAATAAGTTGTAGCTCTAAACAATTAATTTTATGATCATGCTAATCTTACTTGTATTCTAATTACAGTCAATTTTTTTCATAATTAATTTTTATTTTAATATCATTTTACGGCCGACTTTTGTAGTCAACCTTTCCATTTCCACTTTCACGTTACCAACCAAATAGCGGAAAAGTCATTACACTTTTTAAGTTACACTTCTCAACAACCATTCAAACATTAGAAAAAAAACACAAATTATCATTTTTCAAAATGAAAAAAATCCTACTTCTCACTTTCAGTCAAAGTTTCACACTTCCCCCAAACCTCCAAAAATCAAAATTAAAAAAAAAAAAGTTATAGGTTTATGAAAAGTAGAGTCTAAAAGACTGAGTTATCGAATTTAATTCATGTGTATGAGCCACATACATATCATAAGAGGGTCAACTCTACGTTGACATGTTAATAGATGTTGAGTTTCAAGGGACACAATTTTAAAGTATTTAGATCTCTTATAATATTATAAAGAAATTAATCTCACACGTTAAAATTGTTAAAATTGTATTCACTCTCTTATATATATACATGTTACTCATACGCATGCACCGAACTCTAAGTTACCAGTCTCACATGAGAATATCGAGAGACCCGAGACTTTCCCGCCGCCCACGTGGCGCAATCGCGGGACCCGCGTCACGTCAAAAGGAACGTGGGGACGTGTACTGGGGCCAGTCCATTCACTGACGGTCACGTGATTGAAGTGCCGCCTGGTGGGAGACCGTACGCCCCGCATTCATAGCAGTGTTTGTGTCTGATATTTGCCAACCAATTTTTTTTCCTTTATATTTTCTTAATTTTTGTTTTTTTTGCTTTACTTTTCTCTCTCATCTTTGTTTGTTTGTTCTTTTGGGTACGTGGAGGGAGAGTGGGTGAGCGGGTACGGCGACCCATGTGGGTGGGGATGGAACAGGGATGCTCTCACGTGGCAGGTAGCATGTGTGGGTCTGGGGTTTAAATTTACTGGGCTTGGCTTGTAGCTGGAGCTAGGCTTGGCTTGGTCAGCCGGCCAGCCAGCCCAAAAGGAAGTACTGTTTGTAAAGATGACATATTACTAATTTACCCCCTGCAAGCTTGCTTCTTAAATAGAGGCACGCAAAAAGAGAAAAAAAAAGAAAATAATTAAGATAACGCCAGTGATGCATTTTGAAAACAAAAGAAAATTTGGAGGAGTTATAAAAATTAATATCTCTACTTCTCCTTTGAATAATTCTTGGTGGATTTTGAGTGGACCGAGTTCGTTCGGTTCGATTCAGTTCGATTCGGTTGATATTGGAGTGAGCTCAGGCAAGAGGGATGTTGGACTTGGTAGGGAGAGATCGAGTCTGAGCTCCGACATAAGACTCTTTCGCCCTTGATAGTTCATTTAGCTAGGATGATCAAATAATTAAAGATAGTTAATTGTCCCCATTTTTTATAATATAAATCACATTATGGGATATATTACCATATAAAGCATGAAATAAAGATAGTTTTTTCCCCTTGTTGTATTGTTGGTTAAGAAAGTCGGCTTTTATGCGTGTAAAATGCTTGCGCCTAATCGTTGAATAAATGATAGAGGGTATTGTATTTATTTCAGATAAGAAAAGTGCGTGTTTGCTAGGATACTCTGTTGTGCTCCGACAACAACAACCCACAGAGGAACCCTAGATCTCCAAGGCACAGAAGAACAGTACCACAACCAGCACAAAAAAAACAATTCAGAGAAAGAGCACAAAACACAGATTTAACGAGGTTCGCCTTATTGCCTACGTCCTCGGGGCAAGAAAGGGGGAGGGTTTTTCTTGATTTCAACAAATCAATACTTACAGCAATGGGATCGAGAAAGTTCTGCCTCTGCTCTACTCTCCTCCACAATTGCTCTCACAAACCCTACTACAAGATCTTTCTTCAGATACAACCCTAGAAATTCAACACAGCCCTTAAATAGGGTTCAAAAATAACCCTTTCCGAAACAGGCAGACCCGATTGTCGATCGACCGGCCGGTCCCGACTAAATGCACCGGTCGACCAGGCCGGTCGACCGTTCCCAACCGAGAGTTGGGTCACTTCAGTCGGTCGACCGCCCGGTCGACCGATCTCATCCTGTGGTCGACCGGATCGGTCGACCGCTACGCTGTGCATGTCAGCGTGCACATCGGTCGACCGGGCTGGTCGACCGTTACCCTGTTCTGCTGTTTTCTGCTGCTGCTGAATTCTGGATTTCCTTCTTCTCTTCGTCGACTTCCTCGACGACTTCCTCCCCTACAATTCTCCACCTCGGTGAAGATTTTCCAAATCTGAGCCGATCTCCAACGTACCCCAGTCTTTCACCTGGCGAAACCGACACACAATCTCGGCGAAATCGACACACGATCTCGGCTTTACCGGACGAAATCAACACACGATCTCGGCGAAATCGACACACGATCTCGGCTTGGAATCTTTAGCTCAGCTATCCTTGGAAAACATCGCACATGCCTTCCCTACACATCACCTTAGGAGAACTTCCATACATGCCGATCACCATACCGTGGCTCCTCTCCGCAACTTCACGACCTCATGAAGACTCCTCATGAGCCAACACTGACTCTCCAACTGACTAGCTCTATCTAGTCTACCTGTCTTCCACTGACGGTCCAACCAAGTCTGCATAGAGCACACCAAACATCATCGGCTTCAACTGGATGCACACCACTCCTTATGCAAGCTCAACATCTTCTCACCGGAAGATCAACCTGTTCATCGAGATCACAATACTTCACCTATACGTGAAGTCCAACTGGCCACAACACTTCACCTCTACGTGAAGCCTCTCCACCTCTACGTGAAGTTCCATCGGCCACAACTCTTCACCATTACGTGAAGTTCCAAACAGCTTCTCGAGAACCCAAATAGCTTCATACGTGTTGCATCACCAACTGGCTGCTCCTTTACAGCTGCCTACGTACCTTGCCCAAAGGATCAAGCCAACCGTAGTTCACTGAAATGAGCTTCATCAAGCTCAAATACTAGTACCTATATCTGCAGCGGTGAACCTATCAGACTGAGTCATATGAACCTCTTCCCGACCATCATGGAGAACAACGGCCTTCAACTTGAGCTTGTCGCGATCACAAGCTTGAGATTCATGCTTCTTTAACCACGAGCGTGGTTTCACCTTGGTTCCAGTAGCTGCTAACACGTCGACATCCTTAGCAATGTCTTCAACCTGTTCAGCATCACTCTTGGTTTCACGATCTCCACCCGGTATCACATCCGATGAAGTCTTCTTGTAATGCCCTGTTCCCAGAATACGTACTTAGTTGCGTATTCAGTTTTCGACCGTATTTTTCGATTTACTTCCTGTATTTGACCGCTTTCACTTTCAAATATCATTTTCCAATATATTAGATTTTCTATGATTTTCTGGATTTTTCCTGAATTAAAATAAATTTCTTCAAAACCGGTGTCGACCAATGTCGCTGATCGATTCCTGGAATTTTAATTCTCAAACAGTTAGGAATTTCTAGATGGTCCTTTAGACTTTATTTCTTAGAATCATATTCCCTACTTAAATACTTTTTCTGAGAATTTTATAAATTTATGAAAACTCCAACGGAGTCGGTAGATAACTGATTCCGGGATTTTTAGTTTTAAAACTATAAAGTATTTCTTAAAAAGGATTTCACTATTAGTCTTCATATATTATTATTGATTTTTGGTAAAATTTACGAGTCGTTCCGAGATACTTGAATTTCAGACGATTTCGGTATTTTCCGAAATGTTTTCCGCATACTTGATTTAAACCTAGGAATCCATGTTTTCAATATTTTCAATTTCCAAGTTAGAGTAAATATCTTCCTTATGAATTTCTTTCCATTTTTTTCCTTTTCCTTTATTCCTCTTTCTCCACAACCACAAATTTTTCCCATTTTTCCAAAATACAAATCTCTTCCAAAATTCCAACTCCACATAATCTCACCAACCCCCATTTAATGCACCTCTCTCTCTCTCTCTCCCATGGCCGGCCAGTGGCCAAGGAGAGGGACACCCATCCCCTCTCCCATTTTGCAATAAACCCCCTCACATTTACCCTATTTACATCTCCTTTACAAAAATCAAATCCTATATAAACCTTCCTTTACAATTCTTTTCTCTTTTTCCTTCACTTCACCAAGAGATTAGCCCTCACCTCTTCCTTCTCCATCTCAAACTCAACCCTAACTCCAAGAACACCACAAGATCTTCACCTCTAGCTCAAGCTACTGATTTGGAGCGCATCTCTCTTCGTCGGAAGTATCGCCAAGGATCGAGTGGGTGATACCGTCGACTACGATCTCTTCCGAACTCGCATAGAACTTCGATTAACCGTTCGAGGTGAGTATATTTACTCACCAAGACTTGTGAACTCTTTGTGTACTTGTGTTGACAAATCATGCACACTTGTGACATAAAAATCCTATTTTTAGACCCTCAAACAAAACCCTAGAAATCTGTTCTGTTTGCTGTTTTCCCACGATTAGTCGACTAGACCTAGGGACTAGTCGACTAATCCACTTTAGTTGAAACTTAAACTTTTCTGATTTCACAGTTTTAGTCGACTAGGCCAGATTTCCAGTCGACTAGAGACCCCTAGTCGACTACCCATTTCCCCCAGTCGACTCCTGTTTTCCTGAAATAAAACATCAACTCTCTGTATCTCAGACTTAGTCGACTTAGGTATCCATTAGTCGACTAGTAGTTCCCTGTTAGTCGACTACCCTTACAACCCTAGTCGACTAACTTTCCCTGAAACAGAACCCAACTCTCTGTTTCCCAGTTTTAGTCGACTCATCCAGACTAGTAGTCGACTTAAGACCCCTATTAGTCGACTAACCCTTCCACCTAGTCGACTAATTCTGACTGTTTGACTTGGTTGATTCTGTTCTAATTTGGATCTTATTGTTGATACATGTATGGCATATTACTTTTGTTCATGCTTCATAACTGGTACTACATGACGTGTTACTTGATAGACATTATCCCATATTACTTCATGACTTATTACATATCATCGCTCCATAACTTGTTAAAATGTGAATATCACCACTTATCATGCCATCCCTTGAACCAAGCATGATACACTTGACTTTTGCATAAAATGGACCAACTTACACATGGGTCGGGGGAAAACATGCGGATATCGATATGTGTTCGTGTTTACAGTGGCTTTTAGGAATGTTGTGCAACTCATGTTCCGGTCTGACCTGTGGGCCTCCAGGGGACCGAGGGGAGTGCTTGCTCCCTCTATTACTGGTACCATCATGATAAGGGCATACATAAGTCCCTCCTGTTTAGCCTAGCGGCTGGCTTCCGTCACCAAGCAACGGAACAATCCTGGACCGTTATCCCGGGCATGTACGGGGTCCACTGTAACATAGTTCGTCGATACAACCGCTGATTTCCAATAACAACCTTGCTTTACTAGGATATGGATCTATGTGCTCTGGGACGCTGGGTCACATAGCTAGATATCACAGTAAGACAAGTAGTAATAATAAGATGTTAACTGTAAATCTAATGTATTAGGACTTTATCTCTTCATGCTTTTCATACTTGTTAGCTGATATTCCTCATATGGTTTCATACTACTTATTCATGTCTCTTAGCCACTTGGCTGTAGTCCGTTTATTGTTTATATGTCTTGACTCCTTGAATTTGCACATTCAGATTCCGAAGCTTGGAACGAAGTGGAGCCATCCACAGAGGACCAAGCTTACTTTAGCGAGCAGGCGGACTAGTTCCAGTCCCTTCGTGCCAGACTTACCTTTTGACTCACGAGATCCTCTTTCTACTTGTGAGCTTTTGTATACATATTTGTATATATTTCTTTTGGACTTGGTTATGATGTAATACACATGTATTGTGTAATACTTTATAATATCCTGTGATAACTTTGTATGTGTACTTCTTGTGTTGGCATATGTATTGATACCACGCTTTGTCGTGTACTCTGTTTCTTGTTGTACTTTTTGCTTAGCGTATATACGTGTGGGGTAATTTCTGGCCTACGTATATACGTCGCAGTGACGTCCCCGTATCAGTGGAATCGGGGCGTTCAATGCCGAACCAACTGGAGATGGTGGAGTAGCATCAACCTCCACCCGCTGCGATACTTCCTTGGTCTCCGTCCTTTCCACCTGCTGAGAGATGGTAGACTCAACACTGAAGTCTCTCCAAATGTGACATTCCTGCTCATCACGATCTTCTTGTCTTTGGGGTCCCACAACCTGTAGTTGTTCCTCTTGACGCCCAAATAGACAAACCTCTTTGCTCGCGGATTCACCTTGCCATTCTTGGCACTGAAGTAGGTCGGACTTCCAACCCTCGCAGCACATCATGATCTTGAGCAGCTTTCCCAGACCAAATTTTTAATGGAGCTTTACCTCCTATCGCAGTCGATCTATTTATGAGATGGCTAGCATACACAGTCGCCTCAACCCAAAACGACTTGTCTAATCCTGCATTAGACAACCTCCGAACCTCCTCCAGTAAGGAACAGATTACTTCTTTAGCCAACCCATCTGTACCTGTCGTGAAGTGAGTAACAATTCCGGTGTTCTGGCTAAATCGTAGGAACTGGTACATGTCCTTTCCAACATTACCAATCTTTAGCTCCTTAATCTTCCTACCTATCTGCCTCTCCATTCTTCCTTTCCACTTCACCAGTATATCTAGGGCTTCACTACTTTGTCTCATTGGATATATCCAACAATGCCTAGATACACTATTAACGAAAGAGACAAAGTACCTGTGACCTCCAAGCGATGCCGTCTTAACAGGTCCCCAAATGCACATGCGAACACAATCAAGAAGACCTTCATTGTGGTGAGTATTGGTGTTGAATTTCACCTTCTTCTTGTCCAGAACGCTATGTTCACCTTCCAACTTGTAGGTAGCAGCACCTTCCAACGATTCCATCTTTGCAGGAGCTTGCAAAGACTTTTCTTCTTCCTGTCCGACCTTTCCCTGCCAGACCTCCGGGCCACCATCATCTGAGGAACTAGAAGTCTCCACCTGATCTGTAATCGTACTACACTTCAAGTAGTAGAGATTGTCCCGGCGGATGCCCTTCATCACCACCATCAAGCCTTTGATCATCCTGAGATCGCCATCTCGAACAGATATCACCATGCTCGATGCTTCCAAAGCTCCAACGGAGATTAGATTTCTCTTCAACTGAGGTACATACCTCACTCCCTTCAGCTCCCTTACCATCCCATCAAACATCCTGATTCGGATTGTACCTAGACCCTCCATGCTACATGGGTGATCATCGCCCATAACGACCGAACACCCCTCCAGCTTCTCAAAGCTAGAAAACCAACTCCGATTAGGGCACGCATGGTATGTTGTACCTGTATCTAAAATCCACTCATCTTCCCACGAGTAACCAACGATGGGAGTAATGACTGAAAACGAGAAACCTGACGAGTCCGAATCTGATCCATCTGCCTGTGAACTACTCCTATGAGTATTCGTCACCTTTGCAAAATTTGCTTCAGCCTTCGACTCCTTCTTCTTCCCTTTGAACTTCGGACAGTCCACTTTCTAGTGTCCTATTTCTCTACAGAAGGCACACTGGTTCCTCTTCAGATCCCTATAGCCTGACCTGGACTTTGATCTTCCTCTTTCTTCACTGCCCTTCCTAGATGAACCCCTGCTTCTTACCGCTAGCGCCTCTGCCGACGAGCTTGACTGAGAAGGCTGTCTCTCCTTTCTCCTCGTCTCATAGTTTGCCAATGCAAACGACACCTCATGATAGTCCAGAGTCTGTCTACCATTTATAAAGGTTAATGTGAATGTCTCATACTCCTCCGCTGGGAGTGAGTTCAGGAGGATTACAGCCTTGTCTTCCTCATCTACCTTGACATCCACGTTCACCAAATCTGTAAGAAGCTTCGTGTAGCAGTTGATATGCTCATTCACGGAGCACCTCTTCTTCATCTGAAACCCATACAGCTTGCTCTTCAGCTACAATCGCGATTCCACACTTTTGGTCAGATATTTCTTCTCAAGGGTCTCCCACAACTGCCTCACAGATGTCTCGTGTAACACAAGATATTTGATGTCTTGTGTTAGACACGACCTAATCAACCCACACGCAGACCTGTTCAACTTCTTCCACTCTTCTTCATTGGTTTTTCCTCGTCTCTTTTCCAGAAGTAGAGTGTCCTCGAGGTTCGATGCATTCAGGCATCTATAACCTCACACCTCCACATCCCAAAATTATTTGTGCCGTTAAACCTCACCACGTCTATCCTCGGATGAGGATTCATGGTCTTAACTGATGTATTTTCTTCTGCCATTTATCTAACTGAAACCTCTATGTATGCTGAAAACCAACTGGAAATAAATCACAACTTCGATAAAAATCAGATTTTTACCTTCTTCCCGAAATCCTAGATTGAGTTCTGTCCTGATCTACTCCACCAATGATTCCCTGAGCACTCCTTGCGTTGTTCTGAGATCGACACACGATCCCACGAACAAGACTATCGCTGATCTGAGATCGACACACGATCTCCACCGAATCAGCTCCTGATGCCCTCTGAATCGCCAGAAAAATCCCAAGCGCAACTTGAGAAGCTCTGATACCACTTGTTGTGCTCCGATAACAACAACCCACAGAGGAACCCTAGATCTCCAAGGCACAGAAGAACAGTACCCCAACCAGCTCAAACAAAACAATCCAGAGAAAGAGCACAAAACACAGATTTAACGAGGTTCGGCCTTGTTGCCTACGTCCTCGGGGCAAGAAAGGGGGAGGGTTTTTCTTGATTTCAACAAATCAATACTTACAGCAATGGGGATCGAGAAAGTTCTGCCTCTGCTCTACTCTCCTCCACAATTGCTCTCATAAACCCTACTACAAGATCTTTCTTCAGATACAAACCCTAAAAATTCAACACAGCCCTTAAATAGGGTTCAAAAATAACCCTTTCCGAAACAGGCAGACCCGACTGTCGGTCGACCGGCCGGTCGACCGACCCAATGCACCGGTCGACCGGGCCGGTCGACCGTTCCCAACCGAGAGTTGGGTCACTTCAGTCGGTCGACCGCCCGGTCGACCGATCTCATCCTGTGGTCGACCGGACCGGTCGACCGCTACGCTGTGCATGTCAGCGTGCACATCGGTCGACCGGGCCGGTCGACCGTTATCCTGTTCTGCTATTTTCTGCTGCTGCTGAATTCTGGATTTCCTTCTTCTCTTTGTCGACTTCCTCGACGACTTCCTCCCCTACATACTCAACAATGGCGATGGTACAAGCTTATATAATTAAGTGTTCATGTAGATCCCGTAACTTTTATATTGCGTGTTAATATGGTTAGAGAATTTCATTTTGTTCTTTTTACCTCATCTGTTCAATAAAATTATACTATAATGAGTTCAAATAATGTTCTAGAATTTTCCACTTTATTATTGCGTTGGGTAATTCCAGGAGGAGTTATCCACCTACCAATTTGCAAGAAATTAAAAATAAATGGCAGAGATCAAACCAGGGAACAACCACGGAGAGAAAGAATTCCATTATAATTTGAAGAAGCTTATAATAGGTGACCATCTGATCTCTAGTGCTTGAGTTTCTGAGATTAATTGATCGTCCCCTCTCTTGCTGGAGGGAGTTTTCTATTTATACAGGAGGTTGTCTTTAGATAAAGTTACAACATTCTCATCTAACAAAACATCTTATCCTATCTTAATTGTTTATCATGGAGGCGGCTAAAGCCGAACATTTTCGTTTGAATTGAAAGAGAAGTAATCGTCTTTATCTAGTGGGTTTCGCCCAATTGTCAATGTGGTTGATCTGCTCCCGAGACGTAACTGTAACACCTCATTCTCGGAATACATACTTAGATACGTATTTAGATTTTTTGATCATATTTTTCAATTTACTTTCTGTAATTATTTTTATTTTATGATTATTTATGTGATTGTTTTGCGTTAGATCCGGATTCATGGACTGGGAGTCAGCCTTTGTCTGAACCGGGGACCCGATCTAGTGTATTGCTCGATTTGGTCTATTCGGTAGTAAGATTTGATCATTTCAATTTTAAACATTATTTTCTAACATTTTAAATTTTTCATGATTTTCTGAAATTTTTCAGAATTATTCTGCAAAATTTTCAAAACCGATATTGACCAGTGTCGTCGATCGATTCCGGGATTTTAATTTACAAATGGAATTGAATTTATAAAAGTTGCTTTCACATTATCTCTTAGAATCACATTTTTTATCTAGACGTATTTTTGAGAATTTTTCTGAATTTATCAAAGTTTGACTGATTTTGGTGTCGACTGGTATCGCAGAAGATTCCAGAATTTTTAATTCAGAAATGAGGTTGCATTTATTAAATCTGACTTTACTATGTACCTTAAAATAATATTTAGTATTTTAAAGAATTTTTAAAGATCTTTCCGAGTTACTCTATTTTTCTAACATTTTTGGTTTTTTTTTTGTGCTTTCCCGGATTTGGAGTCTTATCTAAATAATTTTCTTGTCTATTTTTTATTTCTTTCTCCTTTTATTCTCATCCAATCCTTTTTCCCTATTTTACTTTTTCTTTTCTTTTTTTTTTCCTTTTCTCCTCTTTTTCTCCTCCACACAAGCCCCAAAATATCTCCTCCCCTTTAAATTAATTTCCCTCCCCCTCCTTTTCTTTTTCTTTCTTTTCCCATCATATCTCCCTGGCGCCAACGAACAACAGCCCAACCCCTTTCTCTTCTCAAATTCTCCCCCTCTCTCGCCCATTTTTCTACCCCTCTCTCTAAATCTCACTCTCTTCCCCCCAATTTCACTCTCCCTTACATCTCTCTATCTCTTACAAACACTCCTTCTCTCTCTAACGACCGACCACGCCTCCACTACCCGGCGCCGACCACCCCGGCAACCCCCCAGCTCCGGCAGCCCCTCTCCATCTCTGGTCACCACTCTTCCAACCATCTCCCATCTCCTGCAACATCCTTCCTCTCCAATTTTCATCAGCACCACCTAATTTCCTTCATCAATACCTTCTCCACCACCTTTACCACCTCTCAATTACCTTCTTCACTACCACTCAAAAAGGATCGCCTCCCTTATTCTCTTTTTTCTCCTAGACGGCACCACTTCCTAGCCGACGACACCTCCCCCTGGCTGGCGCGGCCAGGGCGCCTGGGACCCACAACCTCCTGGCCGTGAGCCCAGGTCATGGCCAAATAGGCCGTGAGCAACAATGCCCTTATCCCCTGTTCACTCTCTCTCCCTCTCTCTCTCCTGTCTCTCTCTACCCCACTCTCAGTTTCTCTCTTCTCTCTCCTCTCTCATTCTCTCTCTATATACATATATATTTTAAATATTGTGGCGCGTGCACCTGTTTCTGATATTTCTGGGATTTTGCGACTTTTTCGAAGATTCTTCAGGGAGTGTTCTCGCCTCTTTCTAGGTGTCCCCGCTTCGAGGGTGATTGTACTTTATTCGTGTAAATTGTGTAATTTCTGGATTGGATATTTGTATTGGTGTATTTGTATGCGTGT
This sequence comes from Agave tequilana, assembly GCA_038442645.1. Taxonomy (NCBI): domain Eukaryota; kingdom Viridiplantae; phylum Streptophyta; class Magnoliopsida; order Asparagales; family Asparagaceae; genus Agave; species Agave tequilana. The sequence goes on along the minus strand of JAVJIF010012564.1, from coordinate 5,519 downwards.
GTGGACACTGGTACAAGTATATTTGTATTTGTATGTGGCGAAGTGCCTAGGACTGTACGTGTATTAGACCTATGACGAATACTTATATTAATGTAGTTAAATATTTGTACATATGCACTGCATGTGATATGCATTATTTCTGCTTGATTATCATGAGTGGTCGATCCTTCGTGGTCATTTAGCATCGGGCTCTCTACTCAGCCTCTGGACTTCTCTACTCCACGGTATTCTAGTTATTACCATGTTGATATGTGTACTCTGTGGTACTAACATCTCGTGCATGTACTATACCCAGCCTCCAGGCTGCATTCTGCCTCCAGGCTTTCCATACTTAACCTTTAGGTTGCGTTCAGCCTCCGGGCTCTCATGCTCCGCCTGACGGACGAGTCTAACTGTAACGGTCCCAGGTTTTAATCATCGAGTGAACTTTAATCCAATCCAATTATGCTAATCAATCATATAATATTTATAATCATCTCTTAATTCATCAAATTTTCGGCAGCATTCCCTCTATAATACGAAGTCTACTCTGATATATCGATACATACAATTCTAAAATTTACATCGATCATCTATCTATAATAATATCCCACACAGTTTATATCACAATTTCAGCTTGACATCGCCTACTTATAAATCTCTCAAATTCAATGTGGATATAACTCAAGATAATAAATTAAACACTTCCTTGGGATATTCTTCTCGGTATCACCGTCTAACACAAGCCAACTCAAGATAATATCCATATAGAACTTATACACAGGTCTACATATATACATCATCGAACCAAATCACACATATTCGACTATTCAGTCTAATCTTAACATCAGCTCTATATATATACAAATAAACAAAATACTCAATTATAAACCATTATGAAAGTTTGGTTGGCCCACACAATGAATGCTTTGAGTCCTTCCAGTAATTTACCCTTGCTTTTAACCGATATTTATCTCTGGCTTGCCCTGAAAACATGAAGTTATGAGGGGTGAGCTCAACAACTCAGTGAGTGAAGTAAATCTCATTCTTAATTGTAGTATGGTATTAATGGTGTGTAGGATACATGATACATGAAAATATGATGTATGTGGTACATTAAATATGTGATAAATGAGTGTTTCTATTTGATTGTCTATTTACTTTCAGTTATTGTTCAATTGATACTGATAGGTATACATATAATCAGCGTCAGATGTCTCCATTACCATATACGATAACACATCCAACATGCCCCTAGTGTCACACACACACACACACACACACACATATCACACATAGCCATTCATTCTCAATCATTTGTAAAGTTACAAAATATGTATATCATAGCACCGTCTTCGCACTTTGCCCGTGCAATACGAGTTTCTTCCTCTCGATATATGATATATACCCCGTCTTTCCTCCCTCCGGTGCCATATCGGTCCCTTTCTCCAGATATATCTATATATAGCACCATCTTCGCACTCTGCCCGTGCAATATGGGTCGCTTACTCCATAACATAATATATATATATATATATATATATATATTATATATATATATATATATATATATATATATATTATATATATAAGAGAGAGAGAGAGAAATGTAAATCAGCTGACACAGGAGGCAACTCCCCCCTATGTCGCACTCAAAAATCAATTTCCCGAGTGAATTTTCAAGATCCGACCGCACATTATCATCTTCATATTCTAAGATATATACATATAAAATCAAGTGATTTGAAGTTTGTTTACTCCATTTTCTTTGGGTTCAAACATTAACAGTTTTTTAACATAGAATAAAATGGAACGATTAGATCAATAAGTAAACGAACTTCAAATCACTTGATTTTTTTATATGTATATCTTAGAATATGAAGATGATAATGTGCGGTCGGATCTTGAAAATTCACTCGAAAATACGATTTTGTGTGCGACATAGGAGGGAGTTACCTCCTGTGTCAGCTGATTTACATTTCTCTCATATATATATATATAGATATATATATACATATATATAATATATATATATATATATGTATATATATGTATATATATATATATTATATATATGTATATATATATGTATATATGTATATATATGTATATATATATATATAATGTATATATATATATATGTATATATATACATTGTGTGTATATATATATGTTGTGTGTGTGTGTGTTGTTGTGTGTGTGTGTGTGTGTGTGTATATATATATATATATATATATATATTATACACACAATATTAGTACATCCAATTCCATAAGATTTATGTATTATGCACATCACTTCATATATGGAAGTAATAATACTTCCAATTAGAGTTTACCTGTTAGATTGTATTTTATAAAAATATTCACACAAATTACTTAATCAATAAATGTCACCCATAGATATCATGCACATATATCAAGTAATATACACCCATCACATTCATCTCAATCTTAATGACTCACAATATCAGCACATCCAATTCCATAAGATTCGTATATCATGTACATCATTTCATATATAAATTTAATAATACTCTCAATTATTATTTAGCTGTTAGCTTGTATTCTTATAGGAATATTCACACAATTTTTTTAACCAAAACTTGTCAACAATATATATTATGTACATAAATCAACATACACCCATCACGTTCATATCAATCATAATGACTCTATTCAGTAATGTACATGTCAATGCCCTTATACACCATATTCCCAAAATTCTATATTAAATAAGTTATTATTCATCAGAAATCAGATTTTGCAATTATTGCATAATTTAATCCAATTTATTAAAACCCTACTCACCTTCAATTTGAGCGTTCTATAAGGGATTCGCACCAAGCACCACCTCATGTTTCTTTCCCGAATAACCACATCGGACACCAGTATGTCAATCTCCCTATTTTGATATTAGTAGCAATCAACATCACATATACAAAACTTAAAATGAATTTCAAGTGGATTACAACTACAATGTCTCCCATAGAAGAGAAATATTTCACAATTACTTACTACTAGCCTCTTACCCATTTGAGAATATACCTATTATTATTATTTCTATCACATGGTTTCTAGCACAATGAAATGTTTTTAATTAACACCTCATGGAGTTCATTCACCCAACCCTAAATCTTACTAGTAAAGCAATGTCACACAGTCATAATCTATTAGGATATTCTCATTCACAAATATTCTTCTAATTTGTTAATAATCCTACACAATCAAGTTCTCACCTTCTTCCGGAGATTTCTTCGCCAATCTTAGATTCTCCGTGATTCCGAACAATAATCCTATTCAAGAGAACATCAAGTTACTTTTAGTACTAAATTCATCAATATTCTTGAGGATTAAAGCTATTTATATACTAATTCTCTGTTAAAAATTAAATCAAATTTACCAAAATATTTGATGAATTCACCTCTAAAAATCAGATCTGGGCTGAAATTCACCCCCAAAAACTTGGAGTTTCACTAGGAGAAACTCCTTTCTTCCTCCCTCGATCTCCCCCTTGCTGGACGCGACCGCCGCCGGCCTGGCGCGCCCCGCCGGCGCTGGCCGCGGCCCCTCTCCCCTCCATGGCCGATGCGCCCCCCCTCCCTCTTGTTCTCTCTCTCTTGAAGGTAAAGAAAGGAGGGAAGTAAGGAAGATAAATTTGTGAGTTCACCTAGAGGAGAAGATGGGTTCTCGGGTTCTAACAATGAGGAGTTTGAGAGGATGAAGAGAATGGAAGATGAAAGTTTGGGCTGAAATTAGAGATCTCAATTCAGCTATAATTACAAGTTTGCCACACTCTCATTTCTCTCCAAGTGGCCTTGTACAAATCTAGGGCATCTTAGCCCTTCATCAATTTCTTTCATTCTCACATATCCCCCTCCACTAGCTTGCACTTTGATTAAATTAATGGGTATGGTTAGTGGAGTATGTATATATCATGTATGAAACTTTTGTGTATTTGAATATGTGTCACATTATACATACATGGTTATCCCTTATATTAACACTAATATTATTATGTTTATACACACACACTACATAATCATTGATATATTTACATGTCACACACACACACACGTGTGTGTGTGTGTGTATATGTATGTGTGTTGTGTGTATGTATGTATGTATATCTCTCTGTGTGTGTGTGTATGCACAAACAATTAATCAAACATGCATATATGAACACAAACCTTTCTCCCCTTTTTTGTCACTCATCAATAAAGGGGTGAAGAAAAATAAACATTACCAATAAATATATTTTAAAACAAAATTTTGATATCAATAAAAAAATATTCAATTGAAAGAAACCAATTGAACGTGAAACTATTTTTTTATCAATAAAATAATCTTTTTACCAATTGATACCAATAGAAAGACAATGATACCAATTGAAAGTAAAAACCAAATTTTTAGTAAATACTAAAACCATTTTGTAATAAAGATACCAATTTGAGAATAACACCGATTTAATATTATTAATACCAATATTGAAAATGATAGTATATACCAAACAAATATTTTTCATCATAAAGAGTGGGAGTAAGATGCCAGTTGAAGATAAAACCAATTAAAAGATAAAACAAGAATTTCCCCCTTTATGAAGTGCCAATAAAAAATAATGCATAAGCTTGTATAGGATATCAATTATCATTAAGAATATAAATCAAGTTTAACATGAAATCAATTTATGCTAAAATGTATGGACATTTAAGATAAGCATAATCAAAAACATATATATGTATGTATGATCAGAACAATATAATATCAATTTAGATATGATGCGTACATATACATAGAAAAATATGAGTATATAAAAAGTCAATTTCATTTAAATCATGTATATCTCATAACTACCACCCTATCATGCACATATTTGAATAGATTTTCAAGAGAATATATAAGGCATGGTCGCCCATCCAACTGCCCTTAGAAGGTAGGGGTTTTCAAAAATAAGATTTGAAGATCCTTTTATCATAGTTTGAAAATCATTACCAAATTGAAGATAATAAACTAATTTAAAGTAATTTTCAAATTAGTTCGAAATACCTCACAGGCCCGCGTCTGCGTTGGAACGTGGAGCTGCTCGGGCTCGTATTTGAGTTGAAACACGAGATCTGCGTCTGATGACCTCCGCGTCTGATAAAGGACGCGAGGTCCACGTCTGGCGACCTCCACGTCTGACAAAGGATGTGAGGTCCGCGTCTAGCGACCTCCACATCTGAGATTGGAATGCGACCTCCGCGTTTGCGAGGTCTGCATCTGGCGACCTCCGTGTCTGACAAGGACCGCGGTCCACGTCTGAGGTTAGAATGCGACCTTCGTGTTTGCGAGGTCCGCGTATGAGGCTTTTGTCCTTAGTAATTTTTTTGATAGAATATAGTGTGTTTGGTTCTAACACTTCTGCAGTACCTACCTGGCCTTCTGGCCCTTCAGCCCTTTGGGCTTTTACCCACTTCCTCGAAAGAGGAGTGAGATCGTCAGGTCTTTTAACTACACCTGGTAGGCGAACTTAGGGCTCAGCGCTTTACCACTAACTCAGTT